>PVHT021183615.1:1057573-1160167 GCA_004024745.2 Catagonus wagneri
GGGTGGGAATAACGGGAAGGTTAAGGAGTGAAAACCAATATCTCCCCCCGCCCCAGAATTGAGCTGATTAACCTGTGGCGATGGAGGCCCTGCCAAGCCCAACTTCCTTGTTTCCAGAGACCTTGGCACCGAGGCCCCGTTTCTGGCAGAAGCCGGTCCCCATCAGAGGGAACCAGCAGAGCAGCTGCTGTGATTTTCTTTTTCCTCTCATTCCTGGCAGTCCCGAGTGGGACTGTTTACTTTTTTTCTTCCCCTTTGCTTCCCCACCCTCCTGTAGCAGGGAGTTGGTTCTGGTTAATGTTGGAGATCATAACATGATTATCCCAAAGTCTCATGAAATTAAATCACTTTTCTTCAAAGAGAAAGGGGTGGCGGGGGGGGGGGGGCCCGTCTGGCTGGTAGGCCAGCGAGGGACGAGAGGATATTGAAAGCAGGCTGGCAGCGGCGCTTCGCCCTGGAGGCCGGGCGAGGAGGAGGCCCGCACAGGGCCCGGCGCAGCGAACGGCGGTGCAGAGAGGGGAGCAGGGTCTGCCACCTGGGCCCCCCAGGCACCTGCCTCCCACGGGTGGGGAGCCGCGGTGGGAGAAGCTGGAGGGGCTGGCGGGGTAGAGCTGAACCCGGGAGGCGTCATCTGGGAAGAAACTGAACTCTTAAAGCAAGTCCCCGGGAGAGGTCCCAGGGGGAGGTCCCCATCACCTCCTGCCCGGCGAGTTCCTAGATCAGGGCGCGGGGCTGAGGGCAGCTCTCCCCCTGGAACAGCCTAGGGTGGAAATCTCGGTCTTCCCAAGGCAGGTGCTGGTGTCGCTGGTAGGCTAGGGGCACGTGCGTGTCTTCCCTGGTGTTAGATCTTCACCAGCTCGTGACACTTTTGGTTGAGAGGATGCTAGAGGTTATCCAGCGTCCGACCTCGCACTCAATGCAGGAACCGCCTTTGCATTTAACCGTGACAACGAACGCCTTGATTTCGTCCCCTTCCGTGGCGGTATCTGCTCTCGGCAGGGGCCAGTTCTTGAAGAGAGATTCTGGGGGTCGCACCTGTTGATTTGGGCGTGGGGTGTGCCTTTCGGGAACGTGGGGAGCCGTGGTCCAGCGTGGTCAGGGACCGGCAGCAAGGGGGTGCTTGCGGTGAACATGGCCGTGGCTTTCTCTTCTGTGTGTCCACCTTATGGAGTTCTGTGTTTTCTTTGGTGCAGTGGATCCGGCTTCCCCACCCTGGGTATTTTCCTGAACTAACTCCCTACCACTTGTCTTTTTCTTGCTTGCTTCCTTGCTTGCTTTTTTTTTTTCTTTGCTTTTTACGGTTGCACCGTGCAGCATATGGAGGTTCCCAGGCTAGGGGTCTAACTGGAGCTGCAACTGCCAGCCTACACCACAGCCACAGCAATGCCAGATCCAAGCCACGTCTGCGACCTACACCATAGCTCATGGCAACGCCAGATCCTTAACCCACTGAGCGAGGCCAGGGATCGAATCTGTGCCCTCATCAATACCACTGAGCCACAACGGGAACTCCCCCCACCAGTTTTCAATGGTCTTGTAAGGGAAACCGGAAACAGGACCTGGAAGACGCCTGATTTTTGTTGCCAGTGGCCTGGCATCCTGAGCTCTTTGGGGACAGTGACCAGCCCTAGAGGCCCAGGAATTGGTGGAAATGTTGAGTGAAAACATCAAGGGATTGATCTGCTGGCGCCACGAGCCAGCGGGCAGCGCTTAAGCACCACAGGGAGCATCAGCGAGAAGGCAGCCAGGCCGGCTGCTGGCGGCATTGAAATTGAACCAGCGCAGGAAAGGAAGAGGCTGGCAAGGATGGCGGTGCGTAGGGTCGGCCGTTGCATCTTTCAGAGGGATTAGGGCGGGGGCCTGGCCGGCTCCCCGCGGTTGGAGCTCGGGGCTGTGACTCATTCTCATCAAGGGTCATGGAGCGTCTCTCTCTGCGCGTGGCCTTGGGCTGACCCCCTCACCTGGCCGGCCTTCTCGAAAATGTGTGTCATTCCTTATGAGGCCGAGCCGTGGAGCGGGCGAGCGGGTGTGCACATCCGTGGAAATTCATCTCCAGCGTTGGAAAAACAACTCCGAGTTCACGATGACTCGTTGGCCTCCGAGGTGTGACTGTCCAGCAGAGAGCCGACTTTTTTTGTTTTTCACCGAACAGACCGGAGCTGACAGGTCCAGGGGAGGGTCCTGGCCGCTGGAGCCCCCACCCCCGCCCCCCAGGGGGAGGAGACGCACTTCTTCCACTGGCCCTCAGAGCCCTTGACCAGCCCCGGCGGGCAAAGCCGGTTCCGTTACTTTAGGTCATGTTCCAACAGCAACATCGCCCAGCCTTGCTCCCTGAGCCTGTTTGCCGACCTTGACACCCAGAGCTCGGGGCTGGATGCGAAAGTGCTGTCCTGGTCCAGCGGCTGAGGCTGCCGCCACCTGGGATCTTCAGAAGCCCCCAGGGCAGGTCCCTGCCGCAGAGTTGGAATAAATGAGCTGTCGTCCCCTGCCTTCCCCAGCGCTCCACGGTCGTACTCGAAGGAGCACGTGGTTGCAGAACGGATGTCCTGGCTTGCCCGGAAGTCCTGTCCGTGTTGTGGTCAGACCCAGCTGCTTTGTGTACCGAGACTCTCTTTGAGGAGTTCCCGTTGTGGCTCAGTGGGTTAAGAACCTTACTAGTTTCCACGAGGATGCGAGTTCGATCCCCATCCTTGTTCAGTGGGTTAAGGATCCGGTGTTGCTGTGAGCTGCCACGTGAGTCGCAGATGCAGGTCCGGCCTTGCTGAGGCTGTGATGTAGGCTGGCAGCTGCAGCTCTGATTGGACCCCTAGCCTGGGAACTTCCATACGCTGCAGGTGCAGCCCTAAAAAAGAAAAAAAAAACTCTTCTTGAGGGGCAGTGTAGCACAGTGATTAAGGATGTGGACTCCACAGCTGGTCCGCCTGAGTACGGATCCCAGCCCTGTCACTTGATGATCGTGTCCTTGGGCGGGTTGGCCCCGCTCTCTGGGCCTTACTTTTTCCATCGTATAGAATGAGGCTCGGTGAGAGCCTTATCCGGTGGGAATGAGGATGAATTGCCCTCGGTAGGTGACTCAGAGCTCCTCGGGTTGAAATGAAGGGGCTCCCATGAGCTGGGCCACCCCTCAACCCCCAGGGTAGCCATCGCGGTGGGGTTCCCGGAGGTATGTTAGAAACTGTTGGTCAGAGAGATGAAACGGTTCCCACGCTCACTCTCGGGAGCTGCTGGGAGAGACCAGCCCCGCGGAAGACCCTGACCTGCGCCTGTTCTAGGAAACCTGGTGCGGATCCATCGTCATTTTTCCCAAGTGATGGCGATTTAGAGTGCCTGAGTCGGAGACTGTGTCCGGAGTGTGGGTCTCCGCATAGACGTGGACTGGGGGGAGGCGTTTTTGGAGCCGAGACCCTGGCCACACTGCTGCTTCCTGCCCTCCCTCTTTCCCGGAAATGCGCCCTGCCCTCTTCTGCAGCAGGTAATGGTCAGACAGTTGGGTGAACCTAGCATCGGCCACGTTATCATTTTCTTTCCTGTTCTGGGCATCTTGGAATTAACAAAGGAAGAGACAGGAGGAAAGCACTGATCACAGCTGGAGGTAAAATGTCTCCAAACCGTGGGAAACCAGCCCCAACACTCCCATTGGAGATGGAAAAAATAAGAAAAGAAAAGAGAGGAAAAGAACAGAAGTGGAAGAAATGATGTAGGTTTTGGCCAGAAAGAGGAACAAAGTTTGGGCTACATGCTGTTTGAGGAGCAGGCCCAGGAGAACATAAGTTCACATGCATTAGAGGTGACAGGGAGGCCGTCCAGAGGCAACAGGACACTGGAGGTGGAGCACTGGTCTGGGGGGGGTCAGAAGACTTGGTTTCTGATGCAGGCCCTTCCATCAGCGCATTTTAGCATTTTGAGCAAGTCCCTTCAGCTTGTTGAGTCTCAGTGTCCCCACCTGGGAGATAGAGGCGGTGACTCCTGGCTCCCTCTCACGGGGGGAGAAGGCCAGAGGAGCTAAGACAAAGACGCTATGCTTTATTTCTAAGGTATTATGTGAATAATAATAATAATAAAGACCATGTATCTGGTAGAAACCAAGTGGGAGAAGGTTGGGAAGATGAGCCTCAGCTGCTGGGAAAATATCCCCGAAGACTGGCAGGTGGCAGTGGGGTCCTTGGGGGAAATCTAAGGCAGAAGAAATGAGGCCTAAACCGCCCGTTTCGGGAGTTCACTGGTGATCTAGTGGTTAGGACTCGGCACTTGCACTGCTGCGGCCCGGGTTCGATCCCCGGTCTGGAAACTGAGACCCCACATCAAGCCGCGGCACACCAAGGCCAAAAGATAAAATAATAATAATAATAATAATAATAATAAAAGAACCACCCATTTCTCTGACCTCAGCCGAGGCGTCGGAAACCTCGGCCGTCCGGGAGAGCGGGTGTGGCGGGGCTGCAGCCCGGCCGCGGTCGGTTGGTCATCAGTACTTGCGGAGGCTCTCAGGCTCCGTGTCTGGAGCGGCAGGGTCGGCCCGGGAAGATGTTTTCCGTAGCAGGTTTTATTATCGTTACTCAGCTCCGTGCCCCCATTCCCAGACAGTGGTTAGGCTCTCCTTGTCAACACCCAGTATTCTGTTTGTTCTCTCGCCCTCCCCGCCCGCCCTCCCTCCCTTCCTGTTTTCCTGGGAACCCTTTCTGGGGTGGGGGGGGCAGATACATAGAAATGGCCTTTGGAGGTCTGGGGTGCATCCGGCTGCAAAGCAATCACACATCTGGGGGTGCTCCCAGTGGCTTCTGTGGTCCCCCCAGCATCTCCCCCCGCCCCCCACCCCCACCCCAGCCTCAGGCCCTGGGCGAAGAAGACAGCAGCCGCCCAGAGCGGGGCTTGAAATGGCAAAGCAGCTCCTGGACTCCTTCGTGCGGCCCGGAAGCGAGGTCCCGACGAAAGGCGCCCCCCTGCAGGCCCCCAGCACCTTGGGTAGGGTGGGGGGCCTGGGGGGGCCACGGCGGCTGTGCTCCGTCCCCCCCAGCCCTGGCCGCCTCTTCCATGTCTGAGACGCTTCTTCCCGAGCTTCGGGCCTGTGCCCGGGCCTCCGGAGGGGGTCCTGTGTGCCGGGGAAGGCCGGGGAGCGCGGGCTGACCCCGCCATGGCCTTCCTTTCTCCGGGACCATCATCCCCTTCTCCTGACACCTTCTAGCCGCTTCCGGGCATTGCGGGGGTGGTGCCCCAGGCAGCCGTGACTCCTGGGTCCAAGTGAGGCAACCAGTGGCCTCGATGGCTAAGTCCGGTGGCCCTGCCTGACCTCTCCCGCCCCTTTGAAAACTCGCTGCCCTTGGCTTCATGACCGCGGTCCCTCTCCTCGCACCCCTGCTCAGGCCTGTCCCCTTGGTCGCCCTCCTTCTCTGGCCCCCAAACATGAGGTGAGCCCTGCCCCCGTCTGGCCCTCCATACTCGGCTCAGAGACTCCACTTAGAGATAAACGCGGTTCCCAACCGTCCATCCACCTGTTCTTTCTTGCAACAGAAGATCTGGGTACCTCGAGCTTAGAACATGGGAAACCTGCTCCAGAAACCCAAGTGTGCTTCTTCGGTGGAATTCTCTATTTATGCCTAGAGGGTCACCTGGGAGCCCCTCTTGGTCTTTGGCCCCTCAAGCAATCCCCCATCTTGTGGACAATCTCCTGGCCTTGTCCCATTTGCTTTTTTGTCTTTTTTTGAAGTCGAGTTGATTTACAAGGCTGTGATAATTTCTGCTGTACAGCAGAGTGATTCATTCATGCACGTACACACATCCATTCTCTTGCAGACTCTTTTCCCACACAGTGAGCACAGAATACTGGGTAGGGTTCTCTGTGCCGTCAGCGGGTCCCTGTAGGCCGGTCATTGCGTAGACCTTAGTGGGCACATACCAGTCCCACTGCCCTGACACTGCCAACACCCAAGCTCTGTTCCCCTGAGGGTTTGACACGCCCTCCCCCAGCCGATCTCTTTACCTGCCCCCTCTCCCCAAAGCCCACCTGCCCCATGTCCACACTCGCTGTTATAAAGCACCGCCTTCCATCGTGACACGTCAGCGAGGGAAACAGACCTGCTGGCACCGAGGTCTGGGCTCAGCCTGCCTTTCTCAGGAGAAGATTGATGACAGGCCGGTAAAGTTCTGAATGGCAGGAAGCTGGGGCGTGTGGGGTGGGCTAACCGTAGGGGAAGCTCTTGAATGTCCCCCCCGTGGAAGGCAGCGGTAGTTGGCTGAATAATCAAATAACACAGATAAACATTCACATATTTGATTTTGACTTAAGACGAGGACATGCGTTTGCCAAGCTTTTGATGCCCGGCCAACACCTTTTCTTGGAGTGCATGTCTGCTGGTTGCGTTCTGGGTTCTTTTCTGTATAAACCTTGCCCGTGGTCCACGATCCAGTTTCATGAACGTGAAGGGATTCTTCAGAGAAGCTTGTGAAGTTATCTGAGTTCAGCATCTCTGTCTCTCTCTCTTAAATAACTTCTCCCAGTCTTGTCCAGATAGCCCCTCCGCAGCTCGGTTGGCAGCGCTTCTTTTTGAGTGGAGTGGCTTATTTCCGTTCAGTCTTTCCAGTTGAGTTTTCTTTTTTTTTTTTTGTCACGTTTTTGGCATTTGAGGGCCGCACCCGTGGCATATGGAGGTTCCCAGGCTAGGGGTCTAATTGGAGCTGCAGCTGCCGGCCTACACCACAGCCACAGCAACGCGGGATCCGAGCCGCATCTGCGACCTTTACCACAGCTCATGGCAATGCTGGATCCTTAACCCATTGAGCGATGCCAGGAATCAAATCCGCATGAGGTTTCATGGTTCCTAGTCAGATTTGTTTCTGCTGAGCCACGAAGGGAACTCCCCAAGTGAGTTTTCATAGAAATAGCGGCCCTTCTAGGGGGCCGGGAACGTACATGGCTGGCCGGTGAGAGCCGGGGAGCGTGAACAGCCCTCCCTCACCGAGGCCGGTGGTGGGAGGGTTGCGCAGACAGGGTCCCCAGTGTAAGTGGGGCAGTGAGTAGAGGCGGGTCACGAGAGATTTTCTGTGTTACGTTTGGATGAAGGGATCAGCTGAGGCATCCTAACCAGATGGAAAACCTGGGGCTGCAAAAAGGAATGGCACCGTGACACGGGGATGCGTGCTTCTGTGATCAGGATTTGAGCTGAAGAGAAGGTTGAGATGAGTCGCCCGTGGGCGTGGCTTCCCAGGGAAGAGGGCGGAATCTTCCGTCACTGATCATCCCCAATACCTGTGCCTCCCTCCTCTTCTCTGTATGGCCATTGGCCCTGGGAGATTGTCTGTGATCTGTGTGATCCAGTCCAGATGGCTGTAAACTTCTTGCTGCGTGATTCACCCGTCAGCACACAGCATTTCCCTGCCTAGAGGAACTGGCTCAGGAATGTGCGTGTGACCTGGTTTGGCCTCATGAGGCGCGAGAGGACATTGGCTGGAGGCATTTGTAAACCTCCTGTAAAAGGAGGATCGAGGCACCCCTTATTCTCCCATCCTCTCCTGGGAGATTCTGGAAGCCAGCCCTCTCTCTTACCTGGGATGGTGTGGTGTGTAGATGCCTGGGACTGCTGCATCCTTTTTGCCACCATGAGGGAAATCTACCCAAGGGTGATAACAGACACCACAAAGGCCCAGAGAACAGACAGAGGAACACAGTCCTCGACGGCACCCCTAAACGAAACCAGCTCTGCCTTCTGGCTTTTCAGTTACCCTGAACCCATAACATTTTGAGTGGAGTTTTCTGTTACTTGGATGAGAATCTCAGTTGCCTCAGAGATGAGAGCCCTTGGTTCCTCCAGGGGTGACACGTATGTGCGGAATATTGCATTTGCTCCTGGGCCCTGGTCCTTTAGAGGCACACCGAGGAACTGCAGGGTAGCCGGTGCAGAGCTCTGGGTGGGGGGAGGGTTATGGAATCGAGGTTTAAAGAGCGTCTGCAGTGGGGGCAATGAGCCGCTTTCATGTGTGGATTCCTAACAGCACCTCTTTAAATGGGAAGGCGCAGCACATACATTTTTGGAAAGGATAAGGTTTTGTGGCAGTGCGGGGGGCTGCCTTTTCCGGAGCATGCGTGTTGCACGAGCTAAGCTGTGCCCGTGGCCGCCGTGAACCTGCTGGGAAGAGCAAGAGACGATTTCTGCAAAGGCGCGGGGCGCTTTGAATGAAACAAAGCCACCTTGTCTAGTCCTTTAGTGGGAGGGAGACCCAAACCCCAGGCTGTCATCTTTCCAGTGTAGAAGCAGCTGGTTGTTCTTTCATAAGACGCTGCCGCAGGCTGGTCCCAGGGGGGCGGGGGGTGTCCTGGAGATCGCCGTTTGGGGAGCAACGTCCTGTGACCGCCCGCTCCTCTGACCTGCCACGTCACTGAGCTTTGGTGGGAGGAGATGCCCGGACCTTGGGCACCTCCCTGCCCCGGCATCCCGTGGGCTTCCGTGGCTTTGCTCTTGTTCTTTGCAGCTTCGACGCTTCCTTCTGGCATGTGGAGCAGCGTGGCTTCCTGTACCAGGTGCTGTAGGGACACTCGAGGGGGATGAGCTGTGTGGCCCGGGCAGGGTCCTCCTGGTCTGCTGTAGGCATGGTTTCTGCAGCACAGAGCCCTCAACACACACTGACTCAGGCAGAGTGGATGTTTATTTCTCTGTCACTGAGTTGCTCGGAGGTAGGGGCTGAGCCGGGCCGAGCAGACAGCTCTGCTCCACGACGTCATCTAGGACAGGACCCAGCCTTCTGTCTCCTTGCTCCACCTCCCTCTGGGGTGTTGCCCTCACCTTCATGGTGGAAGCCGGTCCCCCAGCACCCTGTCTTCGCTCAAGGCCCCCTGAAGAGTGGACAGAGAGCTGTCGCTTAAGGGAGTGACATGGACGTTGCACATGACCATTTCCACTCACGTGCCATCTCCTCAGACTTTGTCACCTGGCCACACCCAGAAGAAGGGTCTCTAGCTGGGTGTCCGTGTGCCCCCACGACTAAAAGGAAGGGGCAGAATGGGTCCTGGGGGCAGCTGGCGTCTCTGCTGCAGAGCCCCAGTTCCTGTATCAGAGGACTCCCAGGATCGCTGCCCCCCAGCCCTCCCCTCGACCCCTCTGAGCCTCAGCACCCCCACCTGTGAAATGGAAATAACAAAAGCGCCAACCTCAGTGACACACGGAAGGGGACTTTGCCCAGCGCCCACTCACAGCTGGGCACTCAGAAGGGGGCTGTCGCTGCGGCTGTTTTCATCTAGCCTGTCGGCAAATCGGTTTGGAGCACCTGCTCTGTGCTCAGGGTGCTGGAGGTTCGGCAGTGAGCAGACCAGACAGAAGCCCAGTCCTGGGGCCTCACATTCTAGTCGGGGGACAGCGGCGCCCCCTCGGGGAGGATTGTCAGCTCTTCCAACCGCTCCCCTTCCCGGCTCTCACTGTCACCACCCATGGGATCCAAGGCGGGGGCTCTTTGGAAGAATCTTCCAGGTGGTTTTTTGCGGTTGGTGATAGAGCCTAAGTGAGGTGCCTTTCTGCGCTGATTTATTAAAGCCATTTCATAAAAGCCAGGGAGCAACCCGTTTGTGTTCACTTTTTTAAAAAATCACTTTTCCTCACTCTTTTTTAGGGGGGCTATTTTTATTTTTTAATGGCAGCAAGTGAAAGTAGGTGTAGGGAGATGAGCTGTCTTGGTATCTCCATAAATACAAACAAACAAATAAGAAAATTATTCCGTTACTATTTCTTAAGCATCTGTCTCATGCTAGTCTCTGCGCTAAGCGGAGACCAGCACACGGCTCCTGCCCCCCAGGCAGTGACACTCTAGAGGGGCGTGCACGCCAGCAGTTACAGTAGAGGGCGACATGTGTCACGGGAGGGGTTGGAACAGGCACTGCCGAAGTGGGGCGAGGAGGCACCTGGGGCAGGAGCGGGGGGCTTCCCGGAGGAAGTGAAAGCATCATGAGACACATCATCACCACCACCATCTTCATTATTACTGCTGTTGTCACCACTGTTAGCACCATCCTTACACTCATTGTCATCTCTATCATCACCGCCACCACCTCCATCATCACACTCACCCCCAGCATCACCGTCATTGTCATCATTTCCAATCCCATCATCATCACCACCATCATCACCACCAGTTCCCATCATCATCACCACGGTCACCATCCCCATCATTATCCCCATCATCACCACCATCCCCATCATCATCACCATCTTCCCCATCATCATCACCACCAGTTGCCATCACCATCACCATCATCCCCATCATCACCACCATCACCGCGGTCACCGTCATCCCCATCACCACCATCCCCGTCGTCACATTCCCCATCATCATCATTGTCACCACAGCTGTGAGCACTCATTGTGCACCTTCTGTGTGCGTGGCACTGTGCTCTTTGCCTGCATTGTCTCATTTCATGCTCACCACGACCCTAGGGGGCTATTAGTCTCACTTTGGAGGTGAGGAAAATGAGGCCCGTATGGGTTAAGCAGCTTGACCAAGGTCGCACAGTGAGTTTATCAGTGTCAGACTCAGGACTGAGCCCAGGCTGTTGGTTCTGGAGCCTTATTTTGTCCTCCACGCTAGGAAGATGGGTGGGAGTTGCCCAGGTGGGTTGGGGTCAGGACCCTTCCAGGGAGAGAGTCGCAGGCACGGAGCACAGAGGTGACCCATTGCTGGGGGGCACTCGAGGACCCACAGAGGCTGTGTGGCTGGATGTGAGATGAGGCTGGCGGGGTGGGGGGGCAGGGTCCGAGCTGCAAGCCCTTCTTGGCCGTGTCTGGAATTTGGACTTTATCTGATGACACCAGGAGAAAGGTATTGAAAAGTTCTAAATGCGAGGGGGTCACGGCCGGATCTGTGCTATGGAAGGACCACCCTCTTCCCAAAGTGGACAGTGGGGCCGAGGAGGGGAGGCGGGCAAGGAGACGGCGGTGGAGGGTGTTTGACGCCGACTGCCTACCACATACAAAAGTGCTGGAGGTGGGGGGGTGGGCGCGTGTAGGCGGTCACCTCCAGACTTCTGTCCAGGTGTCCCTCCCTGCGAGGGGGAGCCCGAGTCACCATCTCCTCTCTCGGGGCAGTGGCCCTTCCCCTGTGCGGGGCTCTGGCCTGTGCCCACTGGCCCGATGAGCCTTCTAGTGAGTTAGTTCACCATCCGATGAAGAAAAGCTAGGGCTCTGCCTTTCTCTTTTTTGGCCGTCCTGCCGCATACGGAGTTGCTGGAGGATCAGATCAGAACCACAGTTGCGACCTAAGCAGCAGCTGTGTCAACTCCGGATCCTTAACCCACTGTGCTGGGCGGGGCATTGAACCTGCGACCCAGTGTTCCCAAGATGCCTCCGATCCCGTTGTGCCACAGTGGGCGCTTCCGGAGCTCTGCCTTTTATGGAACTTCCTGTTCGAAGGCTGAGGAAAGGCCCACATGGAGCCGAACTTGGGCTTCCTAAAGAGTTGACTGTTTGGAGGACGGGACCTTGGAGAACATAAGACCAGGAGTTTAGGCCCCGGGGCTCCCCTGCTGCTCCAGTGCTCTGGCACTTGACCCTCGAACCTGGTCCCAGGTCCAAGGAGAGGGCAGGGTGCCTGAGCCATTTCTCTCAGGGCTGAGAGTCGGCCTGGAAGGTCAGGGCCAGGAGTGCCCGAAGTCCCAGGTCATAACGAAGGCTCCTTGGGCATCTTGACCCAGGAAACTTACCCTCTGCCCAGGAGCCGATGTGGAACACCCGCTGCCCTGGGAGGCTGCAGGAAGCCATTTTGTCCCTTGCTCCCCGCCACTGTCCCCTCCTTTCTTGAGGCTGCAGCAAGGCTTTCGCCGACTCTGCCGGAGGACGGGGGCTGCTGCGTCCAGAGCTGAGGGCGGCACAGCCACCCTGGCTCAGTGAGCAGGTCCCCAGCTCCACCCAGCCGGCCCGGAGGGTGGACAGAGCGCCAGTGGGAGGCAGGGGAAGGGGGACTGCTGAAGGCTGTGCTGAGTGGGTCCCGCAGGCGCCCAGGTGGGCGTCCTCAAGAGCCACCTGTTCTGTGACTTGAAATTTCCCTTCATCCTGCTCTTGAAGGTTTAGAGGGACCCTAGGGAGTTGGGGTCCTGAGTTCTGGGTCCTATGCCTGGCTGTGTGCACGACTCCAGGTAATACTGAGTTGATCTTCCGCTCTGTGGGCCTCAGCCTCCTTTTTTGAAAAACAAGAAGTCCATTCTGACTCCACGCCTAGCATCCCAGTGACCTCCTTAGGTGCGTGTGCCCCGGACAGATGGGTGAACGGTCCCCATCGGACCCCCCCCTCCACCACTCCCGGGTGGGTGTGCATTACAGGCCCGAGACCTCAGGGCGGGCCCGGAAGCCTGGACCACGTTCAAACGTCGCAGATGGAGGCTTTTTCTGCTTCAGTGACCCCCTTTGCGGGTTTGGGGTTTTCAGACGGGACTGGCAGCTTGGCTGAGCCGCGGTAACTGTTTCCGAGCCGGCCGGGAGCACGAGTGGAGGACCTCAGGCTCGCAAATCTGTTCTTCTCCTTCCAGGATCATTTCAAATCCAGAGAAAGCCCCACTCTCCGGGTTCCGTGTGGCCAAGCCACCACGCGGCCCTCCCCGGCACCTGTTCACCCTGCCAAGCTTGATGTGTCTGAATTATTTGAAACAGTTGGGTTGGCTGATGAATTTTTCTGCAGCCCCGTGCCTGGACCTGGGGTGGCTGCCATCGGGACGGTGGTGATGCGGGTGGAGTCAGGGCCGCCAGCCCAGGACGGGTCGTGGACGACTAAGAAAACCGAGTTCGAGGAACCCGGTTTGCGCTCTTTCTCACTGAATTAACGCACACATTCCGGTTACTCTCCAACTTCTACTCTGTAAAGCCTTCGTAAACACATGGCAGCAACCAGCTCTGATAATAATTCCTTGCTGAAAATTCGGAGTGAAGATAATGCAAGTTTTGCCCAGGTCTTTTCCAGGTGCTCTTCCTTCCTGGTCCCTGGTGGGTTGCTGGCTGTTGGTCGACCCTAAGTCTTAATTGTCTCCTCTGAGAAAACTGCTGTGTCACTGCTGCTGTGCCAGGGTGACCCCAGCCACGCTCGGCCCCTCTCCCTCTGCTCGCTCCCCCCCACCCCAGACGCCTCAAGCCGCTCACTCGCCTGTGTTGGTCTTTTCTTTCCTTTTTTTTTCCAGTCGGGGGTTTCATCTCTTTTTTAGAACCTGGCTCTCGCCACCAGCCTCCTGCGGTTTCTGGCGAACACTTGTTAGAGTGGCCAAAGGGATTCTTTTTTAACACTAACAAAGCTATCTGGACACAGCCACTTATTAACGAAGTAAAATGCGCACCGCTCCCCTCTGTGCGGGAAGTCCTGAAGCCCAGGCACCCGCCCATCCTTTTGAGGCTCGGTGGGGAGATGGGCGTTTGAGGACACAGGAGGGGACAGGCCGAGGCCACAGAACTGGCCACGGTGACGTGAGCAGTGGGTGATGTTAACACCTGCCTCCCCCCACCTTTGGGCACCGATTCATCTTCTCATAGGAGCCAGGGGGCCGCTGCCTAAGGCTGACTTGGTTTCTCTCACTTTCCCAAGCAGGGAGGGACTCACTCTGGGACCCCGAGCCGGAAAGTCACTTAATGTCCCCGGCCGATGATGAGCAGGATGACGGGCCTATCCATGCTGGTTTCTAAGCCCGATGATGGTGTGCGAGCGGCTGCCCTCGGGAGCTTGCTGGGGCTGGCTTCTTGCTGTCTGTCTTCTCTGGCCATCTCTGCCCGGGGACAGAAACCAGGCCAAGTGCCTGGGGAACATTTAGCTTTTTGTTGTGAGGAGAGGAGAATTAGAAAGTCAAATGGTCCTAGGGCCAGCGAGCCAAGAGAAGGGGGCAGGGAGGCTGGCAAGGCCCTTGAAGCTGGGCCACACTGGGGGCGGGGGGTGGGCAGGCTTGGCTATCCTGAAGCTGCTGCACCGAGGGCCAGGAGGCCCTGCTCCATAGTGGGACCTCTGAGCCCTAGATGGGGGGTTGGGGGGGGTGCTGATTGAAGGGAGATGGGTTGAAAAAATGCCAGCCCGAGCAGGGCAGTGGAGGCCAGGCAGAGTCTTGAGTGGTGCCAAATGCCAGGCCTCTGGAGTGCTGGTTGTGTCTCACTTTCTATAATAACGCCTCCTTTCTTTGGCATTATCAGAACGTGAGCTCTTCTTCCCAAGTGACTTTTCTATGTCTTTTGCTTTTTTAGGGCCGCACCCGCGGTGTATGGAAGTTCCCAGGCTAGGGGTCCAATCAGAGCTACAGCTGCCAGCCTACGCCACAGCCACAGCCACAGCCACAGCCACAGCCACACCGGATCCTTAACCCACAGAGCGAGGCCAGGGATCGAACCCGCAACCTCATGGTTCCAAGTCGGATTCGTTTCCACTGAGCCACAACGGGAACTCCCGAGTGACTTTTCTAAAAGAATGGAAGCACCTCCCCTAAACTTTGAAAACTGAACTGTTGGGTGTGTCAAACTTTTTTTTATTTTTAATTGTGGTAAAATACTCATCACCTGAAATTTACTGTCCTCATCGTTTTCAGGTACGCAGTGGGCTGATGTTCCGTGCATGCATATTGCTCTCCAGAACTTGTTTTCATCTTCCCAAACGGAAACTCCGTTCCCATGGCAGAGTAGGCGCTCCGTTCCCCTCCCCCAGCCACTGGCAATCAGCACTGTCCTGTCTGTACACGAACTTGACCACTCTCCTGTCTCACTGAATCATACAGTGTTTGTCTTTTTGTGCCCGGCTTATTTTATTTAGCACAATGTCCTCCAGGTTCATCGGTGATGTAGCAGGCGTCGGAATCTCCTTCCTGTTTAAGACTGAATAATATCCTGTTGTATGTACGGACCACATTTAGTTTACCCCGCCGTCCATCCATCCGTGGACACTTGGGTTGTTTCCACCTTTTGGCTGTTGTGAATATGGGTGTATTCAAGCTTTCTCTTACATATCGCTTTTTATATGAAGGTTCCCAGGCTAGGGGTCCAATCGGAGCTTCGCCACAGCCACAGCAATGTGGGATCCGAGCCGCGTCTGTGACCTACACCACAGCTCACGGCAACGCCGGATCCTTAACCCACTGAGCGAGGCCAGGGATCAAACCCGCATCCACGTGAATCTTAGTCGTGTTCGTTAACCTCTGAGCCACGAAGGGAACTCCTGCTTACAAGTAACTTTAAAAAAACCTTGTTCCTTCTTTCAGAAGTATAATCATTAGAAAAAACAATTTTTTTAAGGTAGACAAGTTAAAAGAAAAAAGTCACACATAGCTTCATAATCCAGGGAAACTTTTGGTATATATGAGTGTACATTTTGATGTTATGTACTTCCGTTTCACTTTTTATTTTATTATTATTATTATTTTTTTTTTTTTACTTTTTAGGGCCACGGGCGTGCCATATGAAAGTTCCCAGGCTAGGGATCGAATCGGATGGAGCTGCAGCTGCTGGCCTATGCCACAGCCACAGCCACATCAGATCCGAGCCGTGTGTGCGACCTACACCACAGCTCATGGTGACGCTGGATCCTTAACCTGCTGTACGAGGCCAGGGATCGAACCTGCATCCTCATGGATCCTAGTCGGATTCTTTCCGCTTCTCCACCTTAGGAACTCCCTGTAACACATCTTCTTAATCCATTCATCTGTCGATGGACATTAAGATTGTATCCATGTCTTGGCTATTGTGCATAGTGCTGCAGAGAATCCAGGGGTGCCTGTATCTTTTTGAATTACAGCTTCGTCTGGATCTATGCCCAGGAGTGGGAATGCTGGATCATGTCGCATGTAGTTCTACATTTAGTTTTCCAAGGAACCTCCATACTGTTTTCTGTAGTGGCTGCGTCAGTTTACATTCCCGCCAGCAGTGCAGGAGGGTCCCCTTTCTCCACAGCCTCTCCAGTATTTGTTATTTGCGGACTTAGTAATGATGGCCACTGTGACTGCTGTGAGGGGTACCTCATTGTATAAAACTTATTTCTGTCTTGCCTGTGGCTGTGGCATCAATTTCGGGATTGCTTAGCATTTTAGTACATGAATGTGCTGCCGATTCCAGCCAGCTTCCCACCACTGTTTTTCCAGTTTTCCCCTCTTACGAACCACTTATGAAACGCATCCTTGGAGCTAAACCTTTGTGCTCCTGTTTAGAGCTTTCTTTGGTGTAGATTCTCACAACCACAGTCGGTGGGTTAGAAAATATGCACATTTTTTCAATCTCTGGAGTCTTTCACATGCAAATTGCTTGTCAGATGATTTTGCTTATTTATGTTTTCATCAGCAGCATTGAAGAACCATAGTTTCCCCATGCCCTCACTGACACTGAGTATTGGCATTAAGGAAAAAAAAAAATCAGTTTGAATGGTGAAAAATAGTATCTTGGTTTAAAAAGTATGCCTTTCTGTGAACATTTTTTATTTATGTGTCTGTGAGCCATTTGTGTTCTTTCTTTTGAGCATTGATTACTCGTGGCCTTTATGTAGTTTTTTTCCCATGTGGAATTCCTAGTTTCTTATTAATTTGTAGCAATCTTGGTATATCCAGGATGTAAACTTTTCTGTTATAGCAGTTGCAAACAGTTTTCCTCGAGTTTGTCCTTTGCCCCTCTACATTTTGCTTTTAGTGCTTCTTCCTTTTTCTTTTTTTTGCTTATTAGGGCCACGCCTGCAGCTTATGAAGGTTCCCAGGCTAGGGGTCGAATCAGAGCTACAGCTGCCAGCCTTATACCACAGCCACAGCAATGCAGGATCCAAGCTACAACTGTGACCTACACCACAGCTCATGGAATGCCAGATCCTTAACCCACTGAACGAGGCCAATGCCAGGAATTGAACCCACAACCTCATGGTTCCCAGTCAGATTCGTTTCCGCTGAGCCATGATAGGAACTCCATGTTTTTAGTGCTTGTTGATTCTTAAAAAGAGCTTTTGGAGTTCCCGTCGAGCTCAGCAGTTAACAAACCCAACTAGCATCCATGAGGATGTGGTTTTGATCCCTGGCCTCGCTCAGTGCGTTAAGGATCCGGCGTTCCCGTAGCTGTGGTGTAGATCTCAGACACGGCTTGGATCCCACGTTGCTGTGGCTGTGGTATAGGCCGTCGGCTACAGCTCCCATTCAACCCCTAGCCTGGGAACCTCCATGTGCCGTGGGTGTGGCCCTAAAAAGCAAAAAAAAAAAAAAGCTTTTTATTTTCATGTAAAGACATTCTAAGGGGTTTTCCCCGTAACTTCTGTCTTTGGTGTCATTCTGAGCAACTTAAGATACTACAGATACTCATCTGCATTTTAGTTTATTCTAGCACTTTGATAGCTTCGTTTTTCACACTTACATCTTGACTCTCTCGCTAAAATGATCTGCTGTCTAGTGTGAGGCAAGGAATCCCGTCTTCCATTTTCCTACTATTTCCACAGGCTACCTTGGTCGTGTGTTAATTCTCACAGAACTTGGTTCCGTTTCTGGAGTTCTTTCTGGCCAATGATAGGTGTCTATGTTCTTTTGCCAGTTCCACAGTGTTTTAATATTTTAATTATTTCAGGGCATGACTCCCATGATTACAAAATTTCTTGGCTGTTCTCTCGCATTTTATTTCCAGATGAACTTTAGAATGGTTTGGTCAACTTGGAAAAAATTCCTCTGTGAGTCTGATTAAAAATGCATTAAATTTGTAGTTGAATGCTGAGGGAATTGGACTCTTTATCACGTAGGATCTTCTCATCTGGAATGTCAGCTTGTTCATTAGCTGTTCACGTGGTTTTCTCATTTAGGTTCCTGCTCATTTCTTAAGTTTATTCTTGTTTTTTTTTATTTTTTTAAAGGGCTGTACCCGCAGCGTATGGAGGTTCCCAGGCTAGGGGTCCAATCGGAGCTATAGCTGCCAGCCTACACCACAGCCACAGCCACAGCAATGCGGGATCTGAGCCTCGTCTGTGACCTACACCTCAGCTCATGGCAATGCCGGTTCCTTAACCCACTAAGTGAGGCCAGGGATTGAACCTGCGTCCTCATGGATGCTAGTCAGATTTGTTTCTGCTGAGCCATGACGGTATTTTGGATTGTTTGCAGGAAAGGCAAATGGTGTCATTTCCAGTTATTTTCTAATTGTTTGCTGATGGTATATGTCAAAGAAATGAATTTTCATGCATGTATGACATAACTGGCTTGTTCACTGAGCCGAGGGTCTCTCTTCCCGGGTTTTTTGGCTGCGTCATCTTAGCATCTTCATAGCATCCTTTGTCTTTCTTTCCAGCATTTCTGCTGTTCATTCTCTTTTCTTGTCTCGTTGCATTGGCTCTTCCATCCGGAACAGCTTCACATGGTCAGGATGAGGGCAGACATCCTTGTCTTAGTTCTGACATAAATGGGGAGTGGCGTGTTTCAGATTTATCGGTCTAAAGAGTGTTAAATGCAACCTGATCTTATTTTGACGTTTCAGGGGCATTGTTGTACACAGTTAAAAGTCATCCTGCAACACAGCAATATCACTTGGGATCAGAGGATCTTACGCTCTCTTTGACTTACGGCCTCAAGCTTCTGTTTTTCGTTCACCTTCATGCTCATTCTTGTGCTTTATGGACTTGCTGAAACTTTCCTTGGATCTCTTCGCTTGCTCCCAAGCTGTCTGTTATCAATTATGTCTGCTCTCACCGGGTCTCCTTCCAAAAGTTATCCCTCTTCTCTTTTTTCATTTTTTAAACTACTCTTTTAATTGAAGTCATAATCCACGAATGCGGAAAAAACATGTCAAGCACTGCAAAAGTAAAAAGCAAAAACAAAAAAAATGTAAACACTACAGTGAAAACTGTCTCTTGCACCAAATGCTTCTTCAATCCAAAAAAGGCAGTGTTTTATATCCTTGCAGATATGTTCATTTGATGCACATACCAGGACATACATGAATATGTATTTTTGTTTTGTTTTTGGACTTCCCGGGCCGGGGATTGAACCTGCACCACAGCAGTGAAAATGCCATATCCTTAACCTGCTAGGTCACCAGGGAACTTCTTATATTTTTGCATTTTTTAAAATTGTTGTTTTCCTTTTTCGGCCACACTCGTGGCACATGGAAGTTCTTGGACAGACATTGAATCTGAGTCACATCTGATAGGTGTGCAACCTATGCCACAGCTGCGGCAACACCAGATCCTTAACCCATTGCAACTGGCTGGGGATCGAGCCCTCAGCACCACAGAGAGAGCCAGATCATTAGCTCACTGCACCACAGCGGGAACTCCTATTTTTTGCATTTTTAACACAAGTAGAAGCACACTATTTATATAATTGAGCGCCCTTGTCTCACTTAATATGTTGTGCCGTATTTCTAAATCAGGACATATGGATCCTTTATTATGCCATTGAATGCAGGTGATATAATTTATGTGGTCCTGCTGTTACCTAGATTTTCCTAGTCTTTTGTTATAACAAAACAGCTACAGTGAACGTCTGTATAAATATAAGCTTTTTCTCGCCTGATTTTCTACTCCTAGTCAACGTACTCTGACTGCACCCCCACCCACCCCTGAGAAAGGAAATAGGCGAACTGTTCAACACTGGAAGTAAACTGATAGAATAGGTAGGTTCTGAATGAGAGTCCGATGAGTCTGTTGAGCAAAGTGAATAGATTTTAGTCAAGGACTTTGTGTTGTTTATTGTGACTACGAAATGGATGTTTTGTGCATTTCTTTATTGTCACCTGGTGTTATTTACTTCTGAGTTTTTCAGTTAAATGATACCTTCAAGATCCCTCCCACTCTCATCCCTGAAAGATGAGGTTGATGCCACCTGACCCAACTAGGATGTGACCTGCATCCACCATCGTTGTTGTTCATTCTCAGGGTCATCAGCATCGTGTATAGGCAAGGTGAGCCTTACCTGGCCATGCAGCATCCCCCGGCCATGCAGCCGGCTGCCCTGGGAGGCGCCTGTGCAGTTTGGAAGGTTGCTGGTCCCAGTGAGCTGAGCCTCAAGCAGTGGGGGATGAAGGGGAGGTCTTGAAGGATGCAGGAGAGTCATTGCAGAGTGTCCCATGTGATGCAGCAGGTGCAAACAGGGAGATTCTGGTGGAGCCCGAGCATCAGGCAGGAGCCTCATCTGTGAGGACCACGTGGCGGGAAGAGGCATTCTCGGGCCCTGGGCTGGAGCAGGTCCTGAGATGATTCGAGGTGTTTCCAGCCACACCCGCATGTGAAGAAAATAAGCGCTGCCCATCACCGGGGTGTGGCCCAGGGAGGGTAGTGAGATGCTGCTGGGCTGAGTCGGGGGGGATTAGGGTTTTCAGATGGATGAGCAACTTCTCTTCACGTTTCTCTCAGGCAGGACAGCTTTCGTTAACTGCCGATACTGATTTCTTTCTGACTCCAAAAGCAATGAGTGTTAATTGGAGAAATTTAAGGAAATACCTAAACATTCAAAGAAAAAAATAACCTGAAATCCTACCATCTAGAGAAAAAACACTGATAACATTTTGGCATGCATTCTTCTAGTATTTTTTTCCTATTCCTTCATACATGTCGTCTTTTTCCCTTTTTTTGGGGGGGGGGGGTTTATGCAATTTTCTTGAAGTCCAGTTATTTACAATGTTGTATTTGTGTCCCATGTACAGCAATGTCATAATTTTTCATATTCTTTTCCATTATAGGTTATTATAAGATATTGAATATAGTTCCCTGTGATACACAGTAGGTCCTTTTTGTGTATCTGTTGTGTAGTTTTTATATCGTAGTGTGTATATGTTAATCCCCAAGTCCTAATTTGCCCTCCCCGTCCCGTTTGGTAACCGTTTTGTTTTCTACATAGTGAGTCTATTTCTGTTTTATAAATAAGTTCCTTTGTATCATTTTTTTAGTTTCCACCTCTAAGTGACAGTTATCTTTCTCTGCCTGACTTACTTCACTTAGTATGATAATCTCTAGGCCACTGCAGTACCTAAGTTTTGTGATGTGGACTTTTTATTTGCTTCATTGGAAATGTCTTCCATGTTACTAAATATTCTATAATATTATTTTGAGAGTCTCATACAATCTCACTTTATATAAATTATTAAAGAATGATTTATTTAAAACCAGGTCCCTATTGTTAGAAACTTCCGTTTTCTCACCTCCTCCCTCTTTTCCTCCCTCTCTCCCTTCCTTCTTTGCTTCCTATTAAAACACTTCTACAGTGAATGTCCTGGATGTATATTTGTGTAAATTCCTAATTTCCTTATAATAAATTCCTAGAGGTGAAATTTCTGAGTTAAAGAATAAACATATCTTAAATTTAAATTTGGTCTCTTGGAGTTTCCGTTGTGGTACAGTGGTTAATGAATCTGACTAGGAACCGTGAGGTTGCAGGTTCGATCCCTGGCTTTGCTCAGTGGGTTAGGGATCCGGGGTTGCCGTGAGCTGTGGTGTAGGTTGCAGACGCGGCTTGGATCTGGCATGGCTGTGGCTGTGGTGTAGGCTGGCAGCTACAGCTCCAATTCGACCCCTAGCCTGGGAACCTCCATGTGCCGCAGGTGCAGCCCAAAAAAAAAAAAAAAAAAAAAAGGAAAAAAATACTCTCCAAAAAGGTATAAAAGGCAGTCATGTTTCTACCAGAAATATGTGAGGATGCCTTAAACTCTTGCCCATCATAATTATCATTTACAAATGTCTTGGCCTGTGTATTTGGCAAAATAGTGATCGCATATCATAAAAGTTGAATTGCTTTTTTCTGAATTTAAAATAGTCTATATTACTTTTAGAAAATAAGCAATGTAGAAGAAATACGAGGAAGAAAAAGTTACCGAGTAATCCTTTTCTACCTGGAAATAATCACCACTAACATTTTGATATAAGATCATCTTGCCGTGTATAGTTTTGCGTACGTTCACTCCGCGTCATTTAGGAGCCTGCTTTTTCTGCCCAGCAGGATGTCATCAACTTCTGAACTGGTCAGAAAGTACAGAAAGCTCTATAGCATCATTTAATGGCTATTGTGTGAATTGCTAGAATTCACATAAACGACTCCCTTGGTTTCCCTTATGATGCAAGTCATTTTTTTCTAGGGTAGTAATTTGCCTTTTAATAATGTTTATGGTTTTTTTTTTTTTAACAGAGGTTATTTTTTTTAAAGGCCTGCACCTCTGGCATGTGGAAGTTCCCAGGCCAGGGATCAAATCTGAGCCACAACAGTGACCAGAACCACTGCAGTGACAATACCAGATCTTTAACTGAACCACCAGGAAACTCCTACAGAGGTTAATTTTTATGCCCTACCAGTATCTTTTTAACATGAGTTTTTGCCTTTGTCATTCTGCTGCCAGACCAAAACTTTCTCTAGCCAACCTCTGTACCTCAAACTCTTTGTTTTAGTTCATGCTGTCCCCACATCTGGAGGACCTTCCTTATCAATTTCCAATTGTTGGGATACCTACTTGTTGTTCAGAGTCTGTCTTAAGCTCCTCTTTCTCCATGAAGCCTCCTTGATTCTCTATAACCAGACATTTCCTGTCCATGAAATTCTTAACGTACTGCCTGCATCATGTGCACACCTTATTTAGGACCTTTATCACATTCTGCCTTTAAGCTATATTCTTGTATACTGTGGGCCATCTTCCGTAACTGTAGCTTCATTCGTCTCGGTGCTTCGCGCATGGTAGTGCCTCAGTACCTACTTCCTAGATTGAATCACACTGAATTTGGGTGGACCAGCAAAGCAGGTTGGTTGGCATGACTCTTAAGCAAGACCAGGCATGGGTTCCTTTCATTCCTTCACTGATTGCAGAATTCTCCATATTTGTGGTGTGCCTCTTCAAAAGGAACTCACTGTTCTTAAGAATTGCACATTTATATTTGTTGGCCTTTTGCATTAGCCAGCGCCGACCCAGTGACATCTGGCACTTTTGGCAAGAGGCCTGGCCCTTGGGACACTGTTATGAGCAAACAGTGATTGAGGGGGAGGCTGGCCGTATCTAGACGTCCAGCCCAGGGTCCATGCCAGCGACCTGGCCAGGTGTGTGGAGAACTTGGCCTTGTCGTATGTAACATAGATCAAGCCTGGATTCCGTCCTGTGCCCTGGGTGGATGGGACGCTTGGATATGCAGCCACGTAGACACTGAGATCCCTGCTGTGTCTTCTCATAAGAGAGAATAATAAATATGACAAGGTGCTTAACTTGATTAGTCATCAGGGAAATGCGAAATTACAGCCAACAAGGCACTCCCACTGCCTGTCCACCGGAATGGCTAAAATGAAAAAGAGACTCTGAAGTACTGCTGAAATACTCTGCCAGCAGACGTGTAAGCTGGTCCAACCATTTCAGAAAACTGGCTTTTCCTACTAAAGCTGATACGTGTACACCCTGTGACCCAGCAATCCCTATCCTAGGTGTAGGCCCATCAGAAATGTGTGCACGTGGAGTTCCTGTTGTGGCTCAGAAGAGGGTTAAGGACCCAGCGTTGTCTCTGCGAGGATGCAGGTTTGATCCTTGGCCTCAGTCAGTGGGTTAAGAATCTAGTGTTGCCGTGAGCTGCAGTGTAAGCTGCAGATGCAGCTCGGATCCAGCATTGCTGTGGCTGTGGTGTGGGCGAGCAGCTGCAGCTCCAATTCAACCCCTGGCCCAGGAATCTCCATATGCCACAGGTGTGGCCTTAAAAAGAAATAAAAATAACCAAGCAAAGAGGTGTGTACATGTGCTTCTAAGAGAGAGGTGTTAGAGGAGTTCCCATCGTGGCTCAGCGGAAACGAATCCGATTAGGAACCATGAGATTGTGGGTTCGATCCCTGGCCTCGCTCAGTGGGTTAAGGATCCGGCCTTGCTGTGAGCTGTGGTGTAGGTTGCAGACGCGGCTCGGATCCCGCGTTGCAGTGGCTGTGGCGTAGGCCGGTGGCTACAGCTCTGATTAGACCCCTAGCCTGGGAACCTCCACATGCCGCAGGTGCGGCCCTAAAAAACGACAAAAGATCCCCCCTAAAAAAAAAAAGAGAGAGAGGTGTTAGAATGCATTGCAACAGTATCTGTGCTAATCCCAAACTGGAAACTAGCCTTCTAGCCATAAGCCCCCATCACCAAAGGAACAGAAAATCAATTGTGCTATTTCATACAGTGGAATGCGTACAAGAATGAGTGTGATTGGCTCTCAGCTGCGTGCAGCAGTGATACAGACTCAGTGTGGAGTCAGAGAAGTCAGGTGAGTTGTATGATACCACCTGTGTCAAGTGAAAAAAAAGCAAACAAACAGGCAAAACTAAGGTATGCTGTTAGAAGTCAGGATGTTCTAACCTTGGTTGGGGGGAGGGTAGCGACGTGAAGGGGCTTCGGAGCGGGAGGGGCGGTGTTCTGCTTCTTCACCTGGGTGCTGATTCCACGCGGTTTTCAGTTTGTGAAAATTCCGCCAGCCGCACGCTTCTCTGAGCAATTTCCTGACCCATATTGTATGTCGGGAATGAGTTAAAAAGTAATCAGCAGGGGATGTGGCCCCAAAGAATTTGAAGCAGGGCCTCGAATAGGTATTTGTACAGCCGGGTTCCTAGTGGTGCTGTTCACAGCAGCCAAGCGGTAGATGCCAGCCCCGCGCCTATCAGCAGATGGGTGGATAACAACACGTAGTCTCGCCGTAGAATGGGACAGCATTCAAGGGCTTAAAAAAAGAGGGACATTGGGTTTTTTTTGTTGTTTGTTTGTTTTCTGTTTGGCACCTACTCTGTACAGGGCTCAGAGAGGTGATTCAACAATTGTTTTTTTTCTTTTTTATAATGATTTTTATTTTTTCCATTATAGCTGATTTCCAGTGTTCTGTCGATTTTCCGCTGCACAGCAAGGGGACTCAGTCGCACATACATACATGTACACGTTCTTGTTTCTCACATTATCATGCTCTATCCCAAGTGACCAGACGTGGTTCCCAGTGCTGCACAGCAGGATCCCATTGCTTATCCATTCCAAAGACAACAGTTTGCATCTATTAACCCCAAATTCCCAGTCCCTCCCACTCCCTCCCCTTCCCCCTTGGCAGCCACAGGTCTGTTCTCCACGTCCGTGATTTAAAAGAAGGACATTGTGATACGTGCTATAACTTGGAGGAACCTTGAAGATGCTGTGCTTGGTAAAATGAGCCAGACACAAGGGGACAGGTGTTGTATGCTGAGGCACTTAGCATCGTCAAAGGCATAGAGACAGAAAGTGGCAGGGTGGTTGCCAAGGGCTGGGGGAGGGGGGCTTCGGGGGTTACTGTCTCATGGAGATCGCATTTCACTTTGGGAAGGTGAAAAGGTTCTGGAAAGAGATGGTTGGCGATGGTTGCGCATTATGAATGTATTTCATGCCACTGAGCGGTACACTCAAAGACGGCTAAGGCGGTAAATGTCTCGTGGGGTGTGTTTTACCATAATAAGGAAAATAGCTGGACGCAGATACTAACTGGCAGTCCAGAGCCGGCTGTGCGGAGGGACGTGTGAGAGGCCTGGGAGGGGAACTGCAAGTGCAGAGGGGCTCTGGGGACCCCTCCTGGGGTGGGGAGGGCCTGACGTGACCTTGGAGGTGGCAGTGGGGTCAGAGCCACCGGGCAAACAGGCTGACGTGTCGAAACTGGCATGCTCAGGGGGTGCTCGTGCCAGCCGCAGTGCAACTGCTCTCTGGCTGGCACCGCTGGGTCCAGCCTTGGCCTCCACCGCGCCCGGGTCTGGCTGTGATCTGACCTTGCTGCAGCATTCTCGAAAGGTCCCAGAGACCAGGAGACTTCAGAGCAGGCGACCCGGCCCCTGGCAGGGCAGGACTGCCCACGTGGGCTTTATCCTTTGGAGTGGTGAGAAGCAGGAACCGCGGTCCTGACTTGACAGCCAAGGCCGGCCGCCTGTGGGACTCGCAGAGTCAGAGTCAAGTTCCTGCACCCGAGTGCTGGGCTCGGCCAGGCTCAGGCCTTGGCACAGTGAGTGCCTCCAAGTGGGGGCAGGGCTGGGTAACCTGCCGCTGGGGGAACAGAGGCCCTGCTGACTGCGTGGGCAGCAAGGGAGCCAGCCCCTGTGGGCGTGGAGAAGCATCCTGTGCTCAGGGCCCGCTGGGGGTCGAACTCCCGCTTCCTGGCTGGGTCAGAATCCCGGGGAGCTGTGGGCAGGTGTTCCGTTTTGGAATGGGGAGGCGCGGTGATAACTTTTACCAGCAGGGACGGAGTTCCCAGAAAGGCCATATCCTGACACCTAGAGTCCTCGGGCCAGCCTGGTCGGTCAGCCCTGGCCACTCTGCTCGTCCCAGGATGGCCGCCTCTCCAGGGCTTTTTCTGGGGGGTCTCTGGAGCCTGGAGCAGGTGGCCTGGAAAGGCTTAGGGACATTTCTAGACTAGAAAAGAATGCTCTTAGGAGTTCCCCTTGTGGCTCAGCAGTAACAAATCCGACTAGTATCCATGAGGATGCAGGTTCCATCCCTGGCCTCACTCAGTGGGTTAAGGATCCGGCATTGCTGCAAGCTGCGGCATAGGTCGCAGACACGGCTCAGATCTGGTGTTGCCGTGGCTGTGGTGTAGGTCACAGATGCAGCTCCGATTTGACCCCAAGCCTGGGAACTTTCATGTGCTGCAAGTGTGGCTGTAAAAAAAAAAAAGGGAAAGAAAGAAAGGAATGCTCTCAGAGTTCCCTGGTGGCTCAGTGGGTTAAGGACCTGGCATTGTCACTGCTGTGGCTTGGGGTGGCTGCTGTGGTGCAGGTTCAGTCCCTGGCTTGGGAATTTCCACATGCTGCAGATGCCCCCACACACACACACACAAAGGAAAAGAATGCTCTCAGCTGGCAGGTGGATGTAGGAGGCATTAATCCAGAATAATTTTCCCTGCTGAGGCAGTTTTGTTATAAATCTCCAGAGACGTGGACCATCCGCGTGTTCGTGATACTACCCCGGCCTCTGCGTGGAGAGCGGGGTCGGGGGAGGCCTCCAAGTTGAGGAGGAACCTCCAAGATTTTTTTTCGGTTCCTTGGGGATCTGGTACCTCTCCTCCTTTGTCTCTCCTGCTGTTTGTGCTGTTGACAGAAGACAGATAACCCGTCTCTGGTAGTTAGCAGCCATGGGAGCCCTGTCCTTGCCCGCAAGCCACGGGTGGGAGAGCAGCCCAAAGACAGAGGGGAGTGGGTTGAAGAGAAGGAAAAAGAAAGGAATGAGTGCTGAGCAGATGGGCCCTCGCGTTCTGATCAGAGCTTGCTAGTCTGGGGCCGGGGCAACCAAGAAATCTTCCAGGCTATTGTTTCCCAAAGTCTCAGGCTATAAGAGCAGCACCTGGGAACTTGTTTCCAGCGCCAGGGATGGGGCCTCACCTCAGACCCACTGAATCAGAACTTGCATTTTAACAATGATTCGTGTGCCCCTTGAAGCCTGGGGAGCACTAAGCGGGTCATACTTCCTGGCGCAGAGGATGTGCAGTGGCTTGTCTGTGATCCCACGGGTGGTTCGTCGCAGGGGTGGGACTTTTCTCCTGCTGTGGAGTGACATGGGCAGTAGTGTCTGACGTTTGGTACTAGGATTTGTGCCTAGATGCATCCTTTTGCATTTTATATCTTGGGGACAAAAGTTTTGAAGTTAGAGATCTTCTGAGTTAACGCACAGAGCTGCTACTCCAAGTGTAACAGGCTTGATTTACTATCTGGTCACTGTCATTTCAAAACATACCTTTTTTTGGTGTGTGTATGTGTGTTTGTGTGTCTTTTAGGGCCACACCCATGGCATATGAAGCTTCCCAGGCTAGGGGTCCAATCGGAGCTACAGCTGCTGGCCTATGCCACAGCCACAGCAATGCCAGATTCGAGCCACGTCTGCAACCTATACCACAGCTCACGGCAGCGACGGATCCTTACTTAACCCAGTGAGCGAGACCAGGGATCAAACCTGCAATCTCATGGTTCCTAGTCAGATTCATTTCTGCTGTGCCACAAAGGGAACTCCTCAAAACATACTTTGGTCATCGTCGTCACCATCATCATTGCCACCATCACCACCATCACCATCATCACCACCAACACCATCACCAGTATCACTGCCACCACCACCGCCATTGCTGTCATCACCACCACCACCACCACCACCACCATCATCACAGCAATGACCCTTTATCAAGCACTTAATGTGCTTGACACACAGGCTCTTTCACCTGTCATCCCAACCACCTACCGATTGCATCTCAAACAGGAAAGGGGTTAGAAAGCCAAGGAGGTAATAGGCTCGCGATCACCCCTCTGGATAGTAGAGGAGATGGAATTTGCACTGGGGCTCGTGTGACTCCAACATAACACTCGTTTACACGCAGGAGGTTAGGTAAAGCTGCAGTGTCTTCTGTATTGGTGACATACTCCAAATTCTCTGATTCTAGGGCAGAAGTCAGCCTGCGAGTGCCAGATTTGTTTGGTTATTATTACCATATGTTAAAGTGTATCGAGACATTTTATAACATAAACACGAATGTCTGTGTCAGTTTAAGTTTCCGTATGCATTTTAATTGTATTTTAATTATAGACTGAAATGGAAATTCTGTCTATCTCAGACAGTTGAGAGAAAAGAATCCCAAATGCTCAAATAAAATGTGATTTATGCTGCTGGCAAAGAATAAAAAATGCGAAGGGCCCGTGGGTCCTCTCTCCCTAGTTGTGTCTGTCTCCAGATTATACATTTTAAGAGAAAGAGCAAGTTGGGGGTCAGGGGGCAGGAGTGGAGGAGGCCCTGTGAACACGGGAGACGCTAGATTAGATTTACGATTCATTCAGATGGACCGAGAGACCCAGGGTGTGGCTGACTTCGCCCCACTTCTCCAAAGGTGGGATGATTGGTTTATTATATTCTTGGCCTGTGGCGAGGCGTGGTTGGCAAACTAGGACCTGTAGGCGCGATACACAGAAGCACTGGGCGAATCTGCGTTGCTCAGGGCGAATCTGCATTGCTCAGGGTTCTCGGCTACAAATAACAGAATCCACTCCTGAGGCTCAAAGGGGTCCTTTAGAGTCTAGATAACTCTCGGCATTGGTGGATGGGCTGAAGAAAGGACTCTAAGTGGACTTCTAGGAACAAAGACTCTCGATCTCTCACAGAACAAGCCACCAGGGTTAGGCCCTAACCCTAACCTCTGGCATCATCAGAAAGTTGCAGAACCAGGCAGTTGGAGCCGCTGCTGCCAGCTCCAAAACTGCACCTCCCTGGCACTTCCCAGCCCACGGATTCACAAAGGAGCCAAGCCGGTGGAGCCCAGATCACACACTCGGGCTATCTGCAAGGGGGTCAGCGAAGGCTTCCAGCTCTTCGACTGGATCAGATCCGGTACAGCCATCGCCTTGTAGCTTTGCCTTGAAAGATAAAAAGTGTCCGCGTCCATCAGTTTTTATTTCAGAATCTGAGAATGTAAAGCCTTGTTCAGCGGACGTAGCGGGTAGCCTGACCCTGAGTGCGCAGGGGAGCGGTAGCCTAGGGCGGTCTGGGAAGCATTCTCAGACCTGTCTCTCAATCCCAGCCCACCATCTTTCAAGGCTCTGTGCCGCCTCCTCCAGGAAGCCTTCCTCCCAAAGCGGAGTCCTCTACCCTCTGCATGCTGAGAGCACAGTATCTGCCCGCTCTCTAGGCAGTTATGCTAGTCTCCTCCCTTTGACAGTGATAGGTTTCTCGGTTTCCCCTTCGAGGTCTTTCTTTTTGACTTTCTTTTAAATAAGAGAACGCTGCTGATATGTTGAAGTCCCTTTCATTCTCCTGTTTCGTTCTGTTAAACTCCCTTCCTCCTAGAGACCAAGAGTCCAGTCAGTTTATCTTTCCATATTTTTTCAACTTCTACGAATTTCAGTGTCGAAACACAATACAGAGTGTTGTTTTATGAGCAGATGAGTTTGTCCGAATGCATCGGGTGCATCACTTTATAACTTGCTCTGTTTTTGAGATGGATCCGTGTTGCTTCCTAGAGTTCTGCTTCACTCATTTTAAGGGTTTTTATATGATACGACATTGTATAAACAAGCCACAGTTCATTTACTCATTTCCTATTGATGGCCATTCAGCCTTTCCTCTGTTTTTTTTTTTTTCTCATTACAGACATTGCTGTAAGAAGCAGCTTTGTCTGCCCTTCCTGGGGTCATGTGTGGGATTTTTCTAGGACGGACACCAAAACCCGTAATTGCTTGGCTCCTTCCAACACTACTAGATGGTGCCCAATTGCTGTCCGAGATGATTGCATCAATTTCCACCAGCTCTACGTGAAGGATTTCATTTCTCTTTGCCCTAGCTATCACTTGATACTGTCAGACTTGTATATTTTTGCCAGTCCAGTGGGCATATTGTTTAAATTTGCATTTGCATTGTTGTTTAGTGTGCACATATCTGTTTATTAGTGACATGGAGCATCTTTTTCGTATGTTTATTGGCTATTCAGATTTCCTTTTCTGTAACTTGCACGTTCACAGCTAGTGTGTGTGTGTGTGTGTGTGTGTGTGTGTGTGTGTGTGTGTGTGTGATCTATTGGTCTGTCTGCTTCTGATTTATTTGTCGAGTTCTTTATATATTCTGGACATCGACCCTTTGTTATATGTGCTGCCATCACTCGCCCCTCAGCCAGTTGTTGTCCTTCCCCCTTCTGTCCTTTGTATCCTCTGCTGTGCTTTCGCCTCCTGCAAATGCTTGAATGAGAGCAGCCGATGCCTCCCATCGGATGCTGCCTGTCTCCGAACCTTGTCCTCTGCGTCCGGGAGAAAACCCGAAACCCCTCAAGGTGCTGCCCCTTGAAGCGAGAAGAGCAGAAAGCCTTTGCCTTCGTCCCACCTCCTAGCTCTTCATCCAGGTACATTTGTTTTCTGGGGCCGCCCTAGCAAATGACCACATCCCGGGTGGCTTAAAACAGCCAAAATGTATTTTCTCACAGTTCAGGAGCCAGGAGTCTGACATCAAGGTGTCGGTGGGGTTGGTTCCTTCTGGAAGTGCTGAGGGAGGATTCGGTTCAGGACGCTGCTAGTGGCATCGCTGACTTAAGATGCATTATTCTGGTCTCTGCCTTCACATGGCCTTCCCTTCTGTGTGTCTCCGTGTCTTTTCTGTTTTTTTTTTTTTTGTCCTTTTAGGGCCTTACCGGTGGCATATGGAGGTTCCCAGCTAGGGGTCTAATCGGAGCTATAGTCGCCGACCTACACTACAGCCACAGCCACGCGGGATCCGAGCTGCGTCTGCGACCTACACCACAGCTCATGGCAATGCCGGATCGTTAAGGCACTGAGAGATGCCAGGGATCGAACCCACAACCTCTTGGTTCCTAGTCAGATTCGTTAACCGCTGCACCATGTAGGGAATTCCTGCTGCTGCTGCTGTTTTTTTTTTTTTTAAATTAAAAATTTTCTGTTGAAGTATAGTTGATTTACCATGTGTTAGTTTCAGGTGTACAGCAAAGTGACTCAGTTATACACACACACACACACACATATATTACATATACACATATATATTGTATATACATGTACATATTCCTTTTCAGATTCTTTTCCATAATAGGTTGTCTTTTTCTTTCTTTCCTTCTTTCTTCCTCCCTCTCTTCCTTCCTTCTTTCCTTCCTTCCTTACTCTCTCCCTTTCTCTCTTTCCTGGCTGCCCCACGCCATGTAGCGTTCCTGGGCTGGGGATTGCCTGAGTTGCGAACTATGCCGCAGCAGCAGCACCGTTGCCTCCTTAACCCATGGCGCCAAACCCACATCCCTGCCGCTGCAGAGACGCCAGCGATCCCGTTGCACCACAGAGGGACCTCCTCTTTTCTGTTTCTTATAATGACACCCGTCATCGGATTTAGGGCCCACCCTGAATCCAGAATGATCTTGTATGAAGATCCTTGATTTAATTATATCTGCAAAGACCCTGCTTCTCAATCAGGTCGTAGTCACAGGGACCTGGAATCAGGACGCAGACATATCTTTGGGGGGCTGTTCAACCCCACTGTATTAATCTCAGAGAACAGCTGGGTTAAGATCCGTGTGTGCGTGTGCCTGTGTAGCGGACTGCAGTGGCGGCAGGATACGAAAGAGGAAAAGCACTTCTCTTTGGTGAGGGACCGTCTCCCCGAGAGAGGCGCGGCTGCGCAGGCCGGACGTCGTGGTGTGTCCCATCTTCCGCCTGCTCAGAGCCCGGGAGAACAGGCAGTGGGTGTAAAGGAAGGTGCCCCCGGCTGAGCCCCCCATGGAGCCGAGCAGGTGACCGCACCCCTGCACAAGTGCGCCAAGATGGGACTGAGCGTGGGTGACTCCTTCTGTCTGTGGACAGATAGCGAACGAGTGCAGATCCGGCCCTTTTGAAGATAAGGGAACACAAACAGGGCCCACCGGAGACACAGAGCAGAACCAGGGGGAAAAAATAGTACCGCGGATCAATCCTTGTTATATGTCAGTTTCTTATTAGCAAAGTTATTCACTCAGTAGCATTTGTTTTTACCCCCAGAAACAGCCCTCGTGGCCTTCTCACTGTCCCCCTGGGGTGAGCAGGCGGCAGCGGCAAGCTGAATCACCCCAAGTGCACATTCCCGCATGAGGTCGGCACAGCTTTTCTGTTTCAGCTCACACTGTAAACAACTGTCCTTTTTGTGGTCTACTTGGTGTCACATTTTTCGAATTCGTGTGCTTTTTGTTGATGATTTCGCTGTTTAAAATGGCCCCCAAGGAGTTCCCTTTGTGGCTCAGTGGAAACGAACCTGACCAGTATCCACGAAGACTTGGGTATGATCCCTGGCCTCACTCAGTGGGTTAAGGATATGGTGTTGCCGTGAGCTGTGGTGTAGGTCGCAGATGCGGCTCCGTTCTGGCCTGGCCGTGACTGTGATGTAGGACGGCAGCTCCGATTGGACCCCTAGCCTGGGAGCCTCCATATGCCGAGGTTGCGGCCCTAAAAAAAAAAAAAAAGACAAAAAATAAATAAATAAAATAAAATGGTGCCCAAGTGCCGTCTAGCGTCCTAAATGCAAGGAGACTGTGATGAGCCTCACAGAGAAAATCGATGTTAGGAAAGCTTCCTTAGGGCGCGAGTTACGGCGCCATTGGCCAGAAGTTCCAGGCTGATGAGCCAACTGTATATTAAATAAGGTGTCTTTAAGCAGACACACATATGCACCAAGGTTAAGTATCACTCGGGCTGCGACCTTGCCGTGGCCAGGGGCTCGTAGGATCTTAGCACCGTGTTTCCCTTCGGGGCAGGGGTCGCTCGCTGAGTGTTCCCGAAGCCTTGCGGAGCGTGACCACGAAGAAGACAGTCAGCAGCATCTGCAAGAGTCTGCCTCGGAAAAGGATCACATGTCGAGATCCAGGAGCAAATGTCCGCGAGTTGGCGCTCTCGGGGGGGGGAGGTCTTCTCCCCGCACCCAAGGCCGGCAGTTCTGTCGAGAGTCAGAGGCAGCAGGATAAGCGAGATGTGGAGGCAGAATATTGGAACGTAAAGAAAGAGTACAAGAAACCTAAAGCGATAACGGCAGGGTCAAAATCCATGTAGCCGGAGTTCCCACGGTGGCACAACGTAATCAGCGACGTCTCTGCAGCGCCAGGACGATGGTTTGATCCCTGGCCCAGCGCCGTGGGTTAAAGGATCCGGTTTGACTGCAGCTGAGGTGTAGGTCACAGCTGTGGCTCAGATCTGATCCCTGGCCTGGGAACCTCCACGTGCTGTGGGGCAGCCTAAAAAGAGAAAAAGAAAAAAAAAAACAAAAAAACATTTATCATGCAGTAAGCAAAACGTGGGTCCAACAATAGATTTGTTTTTTCAAAAAAACCTCTCATATGGCTACAAAGTGAAATGTGTGTGATTCAGCTATTAAGGTATTGTTTATATAATCTTATATATATCTGTATTACATTATATCATATTATTTACTGACAAAAGGAATAAGGAAAAATGTAGTCTTTAAAATAATAGGAGCGTAGGATAAGTTTTTAATTTCTTTCTCTCTCTCTCTCTTTTTTTCAATGGCCGCACCCACTGCTGAGGGAATCGCTGGATCCTTTAACCCACTGCGCCGGGCTAGGGATCGAACCTGTGCCTCTGCAGTGACCAGAGCTGCCGTAATCAGATTCTTAACCTGTTGCACCATAGCGGGAACTCCTTAGTTTCTTTTCTTTTCTTTTTAATGTATGTGCGCTTACTTAGGAAGGTTTGGATGATTATATTAAGGTATTTCGGGTGGGATAAAAGTTACTCTGAGTGTATAGCATGCGTATATTTCTATAGTGTTTGATTTTTTGCAGATATATTGATGTATTACTTGAGTTAAAGAATTAAAGTGGGGGAGCTCCCTGTTGGCACAGAGGATTAAGGACCCAGCGTTGTCACTGCTGTGGCATGGGTTCCATCCCCGGCCCGGGGACTTCCTCATGCCATGGGCACGGCCAGAAAACAATTCAAGTGGGGATTGAGAGGAAAAGGCGTCACAGTGTGAAGTGTTGAAAAGCGCCACTTCTTGCTGTCTTTTCTCCTGGCTCCTGGTTCCCACCTGACTGGCAGCGCTTATCCCGTGGCGGAAGCATCTGCATCTGTGCCCATCTTCGACTTTAGACCGTGAGCCAGCTGAGCGCGGGCTTGGTATTTCTAGAAGCCAATACAGTGGGCGGCTCGCGCGAGAGGCTCGGGAGAACCCTGGGGAGGGTGTGGCCTGTGTGAGCATCCTCTGGTCCCCCGGGGCTGCCTCGCACCCGACTGCCCTCCCCGCCTCCCGCCTGAGCTTCTTCCCAGTGGGAGCCTCTGGGTGGGGGTGGGAGACAGTGAAAGCGGGAGCACGAAGAACTAATGCTTTTGAGCTCATCTGTTCTGGGGACCAGAAGGTGTGGTGAGGCCGATTCAAGGCTTTTGAGCAAAAACCCTTGGAGGCTGGGAGGGAGTGGGGGAGCTGGAGGCAGGTCAGTGGGATTCTCCAAAGGCCCAGGGCGGGCATCAGCTCAGCAGCCTCCGTGGTACCCAGGCATCCATCTGCTCGCTAGTCCCAGAGTCTCGGGGAGAGAGCCATGACACTGCCGAAAGGACGTCCTTGTCCACAGAGGTTCCTGGAGCTGGACAGATCCCGCCGCAATCCGGAGAAGGTTTTGATAAATGCTGTAAATGCTCCCACTCGTGTGTGCTGGAGTTCATTTAAAGACCAGCTTCGCAAACACAATCAGGAGGCCTCCGAGGGGGAGAAGGCAGGAGGCACGCGGTCTGCGTGCTGACTCATCTTCCCCAGGGGCGGTGACACACGGCTCTGACATTTCCCGCCAGCCGCAGCCCCCGGAGACAGCAGGCCGGGCGGCTCTGAGGCCCTGGACCAGCCTTCGGCAGAGCGATGGAGCCACGGAGTGGGGGCGAGGTGCCCGCCAGCCCCTAAACCGTGGGGGCACCTCCTCTCCCCCGTCCGCTGGACAATTGGCGAATTTTCCTCTCGTAAACAAAACAAATGGGCTGACAGGCGGAGGAGGCCCGGGGAACAGGCTGGGTGGCCCTCTTTTCAGCCTCTGCATTTGTTTCTCCAGGGAGCAGATTGGGGAAGCTTCATGGAGGCCCCATCAGCTTATTTGGTTAACCGAGCGCGGCCTCTTGGTGCAGGCGAGGGCCTTGTTCGTGGATCGTGGAGAAGAGGCTGCGAGCCTTTCAGACCGTCGCCTGCACAGGCTGGCGGCCCTGCGGAGCACAGGGTGAGGGAGCAGGCGCTCCTCGGTGGCGGTGGCGGTGGTGAGGGCAGGCAGCGCGGTGTGGCGGGCAGAGCCCCCCACGAGGTCCAGAAGCAGAGTTGTGACCCGCCCCGCAGCTACCTGTGTGGCCTCTGCTGTCCTGTATGTCACTGGGCCTTCGTGGTGGCCCCACTTTTCCTCCAGAAGGTCAAGCTAGATGGCCTCGGGAACCTCTGCTGGCTCTTTGCTTCTGTGAATCGTTGCGGGGAGCGCTCTGATGGTGGGGACTTCCTCCTGAGCCCCCCCCATCTCTAATCCATCTCTCCGACGTCCCCCTGTTTTATTTCTGAAGCTGAAAACCCCAGACTCTTCTGTGGAGGCGGGGAGGATGGTGCTTGCCTCAGCTTGAAAACCGGGGCCGGAAAACACTCCCATCCATCACCTTCTCATTGTCGCTTTAGAAGGTCAGCTTCCAGTGGCCCTCCGTCCAGAGTCTTATTTGTATGGCCTGGAGGACTGGCTTTCACAGAACGCGTGGAAAAATACCCCCTGTCGTCCCCAGAAGAGGTGAAAAGCGAGGAATTATTTTGAAGCCAGGCAGGGAGTGGAAGGCTCTGGTATGTTACAGCACAAGTACGGGCGATGAGCGGTCTAAAGTGTTGGGTGCATCCTGTTTATTTATTGTTGATCCAGGATATCTCGTGTGCTTTCAGGAAGGATTTGTGGCCGAGGTACAAGGGGTGGCTTTTGATATGAAAATGGGCATTGTGACTCCCTGAATGGGGCGGGGGAGGGGCCCGGTGCAGCCCCGCCCGGGCGCCTCTGGGGAAGCTGCGGGGCGTGAAAGGGTGCTTTTAGGAAAGTCTGGATCAGACATGATGTTATAGGAAAAAATGCAGCGTCTGAGGAAACAGTGCGTGAATAGAGAGAAAGCCCGGGGACAGGGCAGGGAGGCAGAAAGGACATAAAGCAGATTGTCGTCGGAGCGGAGTGGGGCGGGGAGGGGCTGCCTGGCAGCAGGGGCCGTGCTGCTGCCTGGAGGGAAAATGGCAAAGGACGCTCCGCTCCCCAGGGGGGAGGCCCGGCGTTGGGTGGAGCGGTTGCGGCAGGCCTGGCGATGCCAGGAGTCGGGCTGCAAATTTCTTAAGCGTGGGGCCAGGCAGAGCCGCAGCGCCACTGGCCTTTGGTCTGTGCAGGGAGGAGTGGCTGTGGTCTTGGGAAGCCTCCCTGTGCAAGGCTCGTGCCGGTCCTTGACCCCAAACCTTTGGGGTGGGGGGACAGGGTCCATGGTGGGGGAAGAGGTGGAATCGCCCCCCACCCCCACCCCGTCCCCCCCACGTTGCAGGTGAACGGGGCGGGGGCCACATCCAGGGCTGCAGGCAGCTTCCAGCATTGCTTGAGCGTAAGGACCACCGGCCACACCTCCTGGCCCCAGATCCTGACTGCTGATTGCCAAGTGATCGGGGGCAGGTTAATCTTTATGCCTCAGTTTCCCCACCTGTACAAGGGGACTGATATCAGTGCCTATTTCAGAGGGGATTCGAGACTCCAGTTCATTCTTTTTGATGAAAAAAAAAGTAAAACATGTTTACTGAAGTTTAGTTGATTTTCACAGTGTGTTCATTCCTGCTGTACAGCAGAGTGATTCAGACAGATATGTGTTTTCTTTTTAAAAATATTATTTTCCCTTGTGGTTGCTTATAGGGTGTTGAATATAGTCCCCCGCGCTGTACGGCAGAGCCTTGTCGTCCATCCATCCTAGACATTCCAGTTTGCCTCTGCTGCTCAACCTCTGCTTCATCCCTCCCTCGGCCCCCTCCCCCTTGGCAGCCACAGTCCCTTCTCTATGTCAGTGACTGTGCTGCTGTTTCACAGACAGGTTCATTTGTGTCATATTTTAGATTCCACGTACAGGTGATATCATGGGGTATTTGTCTTTCTCTTTCTGACATAGTATGAGAACCTCTAGTTGCAACCGTGTTGCTGCAGAAGGCATTTCTTCATTCTTTTTATGGCCGAATAGTATTCCATTGTGTACATGTACCACATCTTAATACATTCATCTCTCCGTGGAAATCTAGGTTGTTTCCTTGTCTTGATTATTGTGAATAGCGCTGCTGTATACGTAGGGGTGCAGGTATCTTTTTGAATTACAGTTTTGTCTGGATATATGTCCGGGAGTGGGATTGCCGGATCGTATGGTAATTCTGTGTTTAGGTTTCCTCGGAACCTCCATGCTTTCGTCCACAGTGGTGGGACCAATTTACATTCTCACCAACAGTGTAGGAGGATTGGCTTTTCTCCACACCCTCTCCAGCATTTGCTATTTGGAGGCTTTTTGATGATGGCCATTCTGACCAGTGTGAGGTGGTACCTCATGTAGTTTTGCTGTGCATTTCTGGAGTTCTTTTTAAGAAGAGCTTTATGGAGGCATAATTCACGTACCATACGGTGCACCAATTTGAAGTATGTAGTTCAGTGGCTTTCAGTATATTCAGAATTGTGCAACCATCACCAAAGTCAACTTTCATCACCCCCCCAAAAGAAACAGCGTACTTTTCAGCTGTCCCTCCTCTTTTGCTCCCATCCACCCACCCCCTTTCCCAGCCCTAGGCAACTACTAGTCTACTTGTCTGTGGTTTTGCCTACACTGAACATTTCTTATAAATGGAATTATACACTGGTGGTCTTTTGTGACCGGCCTCTTTCACTTCCCGTCCTCATTTCCAGGTTCATCCGTGTAGTAGCATGTATTAGAATTTCATTTCTTCTTACAATCCGGTAATAGTCCATGGTGTGGCTATGCCGTATTTCACTGATCTATTTATCAGTTGATGGACATTCTGGGCTGTTTCCACTTTTTTTGTGAATAATGCTGCCATGAACATTTGCGCACAGGTTTTTGTGTGGATGCGTATCTTCATTCCCCTTGGGTCTATACCCAGGAGTGGGATTGCTGGGTCACGCGGTAACTCTGTGTAAACTTTTGGAGGAATGGACAGACTGTTTTCCAAAGTGGCTGCATTCCCACCAGGAGACAGCATGAGGTTCCACTTGCCGCAGTGTCCTCGCCAGCACTTGCTAATTGCCTCCCCCAGATGAGTATGCAGTGGTATCTCCTCGTGCTTTTGGTTTCCCTGATGGCTCGTAACATTAAGCCCCTTTTCCTGTGCTCGTTGTTCATTTACACGTTTTCTTTGGCGAAGTGTCTATTGAGATCCTTTGTCCATTTTCACTGGTGAGTTCTTGGATGTGCTTGGCGGAATGCCTTGTGCGTAGGAAGCTTTTGGATGTTAGTTTAAGGAGAGTCTCCACGATGTGGCATGCGCCCAGGATTCAGGGACGGGGGCTGGGTGACGCTGAGTAAATGGCCAGACTTGCACAATTAAGTGGCTTTCCATGGTCTTCAAATATCCGCATACTCGGAAAGAGGCTGGAATGTTTGCAACTCGCCTCAGACCTAATGCCCACCTGATACCTGACAGCTTGGTTTTTTCCGCATCCCCCTGGCAGGGCTCCTGGCTGCCCAGCTGCTGCCTTTGGCAGTGACTTCACTGCTGCTCAGGTTTGGGATTTCCGTTCATCCACAGGCCCCCAGGAGGGGGCCCCCATCAAGATGGGCCCCCATCAAGGTGCCCTGAGTCCTGCCCCACCCCCCACCATGGCATCTCAGCGATGGTTCAGTGGCCACCTCTGTACCTCGGCCACAAATGCTTCCTGAAAGCACATCACCCCTGTGCTGTTCTGTGCCTGCTGCAGGCTGCTCAGGTGGCCGCTGGGCACGTGCGCGCTCCCCTTTTCCTTTTCGTCAGGCTTAAAATTACTCAGGCTTTTCCAGGAGTTGGCGAGTCCTTGGTCATGGGGGAACTGAGGTTTGGTTTGACCTCAGCACCTTCAAGTACCTCTTCAGCTCTCCCTGGAGCCCCGCGTGAGCCTCACGGGAGGGAACCCTAGGGGACCTTAAGGATTAAGCCCCAGACTCTGGGTCATCCCAGGAGGTGGGACCTGGAAGGAGGTCGGCCCTGTTTTAGTGAGAGCCACGTGGGGCCAGGAAAAACCAGGACACAAATGGTCCAGATGGACACATCAGGCAGATAGCTGGATGTCATAATTAAGATTCCCAGGAGGGATCAGCGGTTCCCTGAGGCGCTCTGCCCCCAGCCCCGCCACCAAACTAACCCCCCCCCCCAGTCGCTCCCTCCCTTCGCTGTGAGGAGTTTTCATTCCGAAGGCAGGGTAATATCTGGCAATTGTGTGTCATCCTATTTTTGGTTTCCACCCCTGTCCTCTCCGATAATCCATGCCTGCCCCGCGCCTGCCTCCGTGACTCCCCCGCTCCATCCAGGCGCTCGTTTTCTCCCTGGGATCTCTTGGCGTTTTTATGATTATTATCCCGTGGCACCAGCATAATCCGCGCCTGCGCATGTGCGCTCTGCAGAGGCTCTGCCACCTCCCCCGCCCCCACCGAGTTCGCACGAGCCCCCCCCCCCCACGCCCGCCCCCTTCCCCGCTGCGCTCCGGTCACTGCCGCCTCCCACCTTTCTCAGCGCCTGCGCCCCTCTGTCGCTCCCCACCCCCAGGCTTTATCTCCCCGAGGCTGTCACACCTGCTTCCTCCAGCCAGTCCTCCTGTGTGTGTGACCGTTTCCAGACCTCTCATCCTCTCCGTCACCTCCCCCGACGCCTTCTAGTTTGTCAGTGCCCCTCTTGATAGGGCAGAGCTGGAAAAGGACCCTTGGTCAGGGCCAAGAGCACACCGTCTTTCTTGGTCTGTGTGCCTGTGGGGTTCTAAGGAGTTCCATTTCAGCATTCCATTTTTGTAGCAGCAACACTCCCCCACACCCCCAAAGCCCTCCCAGGTTTGGTTCCTAACTGTGGTGACTTCCATGGGAGGCTTCGGGTTTGGGGCAGTGGCTTTTATTTCCCAGATATCCTCCTGACCAGACTATGAGGAGGCCGTGACGTTTGATGTGGAGCAGATGAGTGGGAAAAGGGGAGCCTTACACCCCAAGCAGTGGTTGAATTTCAAGGCACCACCCCAGACTGCCCCCCAGTCTTGTGCTGTTGTTTCTGATTAAACTGTCCTATTGTTTTCCTCTTTGTGGGGAGGTGGGGAGAGCACACCTGTGGCATGTGGAAGTTCCCAGGCCAAGGACTGAACTCTCGCTGCAACAGAGACAACGCTGACTCCTTAACCTGCTGTGCCACCGGAGAACGCCTTAGTATTTTACTTTTCATGAATAAAGGTAATGCCGCTTCATTGTAGAAAACTTGGGAAGTTCCTGTTGTGGTTCAGCGGGTTAAAAACCTGACATAGTATCCGCGAGGATGCGGGTTCGATCCCTGGCCTCGCTCGGTGGGTTAAGGATCTGGCATTGCTGCAGGCTGCGGCGTAGGCCTCAGATGCAGCTCAGATTCCTGCATTGCTGTGGCTGTGTCACAGGCCTGTAGCTGCAGCTCTGATTCAACCCCTAGCCTGGGAACTTCCATATGCCGTGGGTGCGGCCCTAAAAAAGAAAAAAGAGAACTTGGAAGACAGACTAGGAATAAAAGAAGAAAATGCAAGGAACAGTTACTCCCATGAGCCCAAGGGACTGTGTTAACACCCTCTGGTATCTGTCACCTCATAGATCTTTTTCTGAGTGTGTATGTTTCTGTGACACACAGTCATACTGCTTTTTACTTAAGTTGTTGGTGCTGTGTTTCTGTGTTTTTGAATGGTCTTCTGCATTGTGGTTTTGTGTGACTGCATAGTATTGTACTCACCGCTGTACAATGACTTATTTAATCAGGCGTTAAAGTTGGACATTTGGGCTATTTTCAGATTTTTCGCACTCCAAGCTTTGCAGTATTGAGTATCTGTCTCAATGGGTCTTTATGCTACTCTGTGTTCCCTTACGATAGATTCCCAGATGTGGAACTGCCGGGTCAAAGAGTTAAGCACATGTTAAAATAAGACTTTTAATATGTGTGGGTCGTGGCTCTCTCCCCAATCCCCCCGCTTTACAGCACATGGACTGCTTGTCTCTATTTCCTCATGGGTATTGGGCACTGATTCCTCTAAAAAATGTTAACCAACCTGGAAGACGAAAAGTTGTGTTTGATTGTTTTAATGTGTACATCTTTGAAAACTTACAGTAGAGGTAGAAGTTTTTCCTGAGTTTATGCTGATTTTGTGGGTTACCCATGGGGGCGTTTGTACATTTTTCTAATGAGAATTCATCTTTTTTCTTTAGTGAATTCTCTATGTGAAAGATGACACTTTTGGTCCGTCTTCTCTCTTAGAGGTATTTTTCTCAGATTGTTATTGATTTTATTGAAACTTTAAATTTGTGGTGCTTTTTGACATATCAAGTTTAAAATTGTCGTATAGGAGTTCTCTGGTGGCCTAGCCATTAAGTATTCGGAGTTGTCACTGCTGTGGCTTGGATTCGATCCCCGGCCCAGGAACTTAAGCATACTGTGAGCACAGCCAAAAAGTAAATAAAATAAGTCATACAGTCAAATACATGTTTTGCAGTGTTTGCTTTTGGTGTCATCCTTTAGAAAAGCGATTTTGACCCCAAGATTATATAACTGCTTACCTTTTCTTTCAGTAATTTTTGCAGCCTCATTGCTTACATGTAAACTTTTTTTTTTTTTTTTTTGGTCTTTTAGGGCTGTACCTGCGGCATGTGACAGTTCCCAGGTTTAGGGGTCGAACTGGAGCTGCAGCCACCGACCTACACCACAGCCACAGCAACACGGGATCCCGAACCTTGTCGGCGACCTACACCACAGCTCATGGCAAAGCCAGATCCTTAACCCACTGAGCGAGACCAGGGCTTGAACCTGAGTCCTCATGAATACTAGCCGGGTTCATTATCGCTGAGCCACGATGGGAACTCCCTTACACGGAAACTTTTAATCTGTCTGCGATATCTAGACAGAAGGAATGGAAGTAGAGTGTAGCTATTATACTTTCTGGATAGTCCGCCGGTCTTAATACGGCTAATTACCTCATCTGTCTTTTTTTTTTTTTTTTTTGGCCTCAACTTTCCCCGTTTTTAGGATATAAACAGGTCTTGTTTTAGAATTTCTATCTGATTGGGTTTTGTCTCTATTTTTAGGCCGGTTCATTAGCATTTTGACTCTTGGGGCTCATGATAAGACTTCTGGCGGCTTCGCGGTCTGTACCCCAGCACCAAGTCTTAGAATCTACGTAACAATCACCGTCCTCCCTGGTGAGACCTCTTTAGAGCTTGTCCCCAGGGATCCTGAGCACTGCGACTTTGTCACTTGAACCAACGAGAGCTGAGATCTGTGGGCAGCTTGTGGTGTGTCCCCTGCCCCTCAGCCTCTCCTGGTGCCCGATCCCCGGGAGGGGCGGGCCCCTCAGTTCCTACATCTCATCGTCCCATCGTTTTTCTTAAAAATCAGCAGCCCCACTCTGCTGACTCATGTTCGCTGACTGCTGTGCGCTTTTCTTCCATAACTGGGTGTCCCGGGCACCATCCTTGCTCTCTCCTTCCTGAGGTGGGGAGTTCAGGGTGGAAATGTGGTGGGGGGCACGGAGCTCCAGGGAGCCAGGACGCCCCTTCCCCGCACCCCTCCCCGGGCTGTTGCCCTGACAGTGGGTAGGACACACCATGCTCCTGTGCCCTCCTCCCGATTCCACTTCCTGAGCTGTCGGGAGCTTTCGGGTGGAAGCCTGCTGCGTGGTCTGCCCAGACTCCGCGAGCCCCATGGCCACACCTTGTGCAGGACCTAATAGGGTCCCCGGCCACGCTCAGACCACACCCAGTCCTGCCTTCTTTTCCGACAGTGATGCCGACTGTGACAGTGACCGTGTTGATGACCAGGCGGTCGCCGGACGATGAAAAGGAAGTCCTGCAGAGGCCTGCTGTTCACAATCATAGTTTCATGGCTGGGCCCCACTTCATGCCCTGAACAGTGGCAGATGCTGTGGGGAATTGAAAGAAACCGGCTTTACCGTCCCTGGTCCTGTAAGCTAGAGCCGAGGGGTGTGCGCCCAGACTCTGGGACCCGACTGCTTCGGCTTGAACTCTGACGCTGCTTCTCCTTTGATGCTTCGATGAATGACGGCACTTTTCTGTGCCTCAGTTTCCTTATCTGTAAAATGGGAATGTAGAACAGGGTTATGTGAGGACGAAATGGGCCGGTCCCCACGGACATTTCCCAGTGCCTGGCACATGCTTCCTGTTTGCAGTCCGTGTGGTCGTTGCTGTGTGTGTGTATCTTTCCTACACGTCAGCTACTGCGAGCTCTGTGAGAGCCCTCTGTCCTTTTTCATTTTTTTAAGTTTAATTTTATTTTTGGCCACACCCAGAGCAGGTGGCTGTTCCTGGGCCAGGGATGGAACCTGCTCCACGGCAGCGACCCAAGCCACAGCAGTGACAGCACGGGGTTCTTCACCCACTGCACCCCCAGGGTACTCCCCTTTGCTCTTTTCTGTATTTGCCATCACACAACCTGCCGCTCATTAAATATCCATTAATGATAATATTGATACAATTATGTCACCCCTTACTGTGCTGGGCTGGTTTGCACATGATCTGATCTAAATCGTCACAAAGGGTTTTTTTAAAACATTTTTTATTATATTTATTATATAAATTTTAAAATATTTTTATTATATTTGTTATAGTTGCTTAATAACGTTGTCGATTTCTGCTGTAGAGCCAGGTGGCTCAGGTACACACTTATATACATTGTTTTTTTCACATTATCCTCCATCATCCAAGTGATTGGATATAGTGCCCTGTGCTGCACGGCAGGACCCCATTGCTTATTCACTCCAAATGCAACAGTTTGCATCTACTAACCCCAGACTCGCAGTCCCTCCCACTCCGTCCCCCTCCCCCTCGGCAACCACAAGTCCGTTCTCCAAGTCCATGAGTTTGTTTCTTTTCTGTAGATAGGTTCATTTGTGCCGTATATTAGATTCCAGATATAAGTGATATCATATGATATTCGTCTTTCTCTTTCTGACTTCACTTAGTATAAGAGACTCTAGTTCCATCCATGTTGCTTCAGATGGCATTATTTTGTTGTTTTTTATGGCTGTATAGTATTCCATTGTGTTACATACCACATCTTAATCCATTCATCTGTCTATGGACATTTAGGTTGTTTCCATGTCTTGGCTATTGTGAATAATGCTGCAATGAACATACTGGTGTGTGTGTCTTTTTCAGTGAAAGTTTTGTCTGGATATGTGCCCAGGAGTGGGATTGCTGGATTATATGGTAGTTCAACATTTACTTTTCTGAGGTATCTCCATACTATTTTCCATAGCAGTTGTACCAATTTACATTCCTACCAACGGTGGGGTGCGGTTTCCCTTTTCTCTACACCCTCTCCAGCATTTGTTATTTGTGGACTTGTTAAGGATGGCCATTCTGACTGGTGTGAGGTGGTACCTCCTTGCAGTTTCGATTCGTATTTCTCTAGTAATTAGTGATGCTGAACATTTTTTCCTGTGCCTGTTGGCCGTCCGGATGTCTTAGGAGAAACATGAGCACCAGAAAAAGTTTAAATTGGGTGTTACCTCTCTTTTACAGATAAGAAGCCCGAAGCCCAAAGCTTTGGGGGTGGGGGGTGTCAGGCTAAGTCCTTGGCCAGAGATTGTCCAGCCGACAAGTGGCGGGGCCAGGAGCTATCTGCCATCGCCCGGCTCCTAAGCAGAGTCAGGTTGAGTGGGTGGGTGACCAGGGGGTAGGGGGGGCAGGGGCGGAAGGCGGGAGAGACCCTATTGAAAGAAGTAGGGAACGGGGTTCACTGAGGGAAACTGGTAGGATGCAGTGGAGGGATGTGGTGGGGCCGAGGGCTAGAGGGCAGCCGGGTGGCAGGCACATGGAAGAGAACTGCTGGGGATGTGAAGGAGCCTGGACAGGCACTCCGGCCCCGACTCTGGCTCGCCTGGCTCGGGGGCCGGGGGCTGTGAGGGATGCGGACGGGGGTGGGGGACAGCTCGGATGACTGGCAGGTGGTTTGTGGGCCGAGCGGAAGGCGGGAGCCACAGGAGGCAAGCGCATGTTGGGGAGGTGGAGGACATGGGGACTCCCAGCCTCGAGAGCTCACCCTGCCGAGGGCCACAGATACCAGCAAGGCGAGGGGGCCTGTGCTTAGGGTGGGCGGCCAGCGCGTGAGGCCCGGGTGGGCTCCTTTTCCTCTGGGGGGGCCGGGGCAGGCTGCCGCGTGTCCCTTGTTCCTCCCCCTGCCCCCCTCCGGAGGAGCTGGAGAAGACAGCCAGGGGTGCGGCAAGTGGAAGAGGGGAGGCAGGGAGCCGGGGTCTGCCGGTGGGCGGGGGCCGGGCGGTGGGAGGCCAGAGGCAGCATCTGGGTTTTATTCGCAGTGTGAGGGGCAGCTCAGGGGTGTGTGCTGGGCTGAGATGCAGCAGAATCCTGTCTCTATTTCTGATCTCCTGGCTGCTGTGTGGGAGGCAGCAGGGAGGCCTCGGGGGTTTCTAGGTGAGAGCCGGGGGCCTGGGTGCAGAGGAATGATGGGGAGAAGTGGGCTCCCGTGGGAGCTGTGTGGGTGGGCGTGCCACCAGGACTTGGTGGGTGGCTTGTGGGGATGAAAGGGCGGAGAGACGGACCTGCTTGGCGTCTGTCTCCCTGAATCTCCAGTGACTCCAGGGCTGCGGTGCCCGTGTCCTCTGTGCCGTCATCTCCCATGCAGCCGGTGACTGCTGAGCCACCTCTCCTGCCTGGTGGCTCCAGAGACGCCAAAACATAGATGAGCGTGCCCCTGAGAGGGGTGCCATGCACAAAAATCCGGGTCCAACCAGAGCTTGAGGCTGTGACTTCCCCGGGCCAGCGATGGCGTCTCTACCCTCGCCAGCGATCCCGTTGCCTGGGCCTTGGTTCGAGAAGCAGGTGCCTTGTTTGTGAGCAGGTCCTCAGGGGCCGAGGGAAGTTATGTCTTTGTGCCTTAGAGCCATTGGGGGGCAGGCGGTGCTGGGACCCCCGGGTCAGGCTGGGCGATGCTGTCTCTGCTGTTCCCCTACATTGTCATGAGTCCGGCCAGATTCATCACCTCTGGAAGGCATGGCTGGGGTGGGACAGACATGGATTTCCTCCAGCCTTGCGTTCCCACAGGTCATCTGTCCGTGCGCTTTTCCCCTGGGCTATAGGACAGAGGTAACCCTGAGCCCTAAGGGAGCTGGCAGGGAGCCCTGCGCCTCGCTCACAGGTAATAGCTGGCCAGGGCCCCGTGTGTCCTTCCCTTCCCTTCCCAGGCTCCGGGGGAGCCGAGGAAAGCTGAGGCAGGAGGTCCTCCAGGAGTGTCTGATCTTGTTTGGAGACCCCCCTGTCCCCCAGAGGCGTGGCTGGGGTGGCCACCTGCCTGCTGGGCAGCCCTCGCACCGGCTGCCCCTCCACCTCAACCGCCAGGGCTGAATCCACCTGCTCCCCCAGCCCCGCCCCCACTCCAGGTTTCCGCTTTGGCCCCTGACACCTCTGGGACCCTAAAGACCTCGGGGCATCCCAGATGCCTCCCTCTCTTCCTGCGCTGGCGTCCAACCCTGAGTCTGCCTCTCCACCCTCCGGTGGGTGTCCCTCCCCGTCCCCCAACATCCCACCCGGTTCAGGCCCCCAGCACACACCGTGCCACCGGGTTTGTGGGAACCTTGTAGCACAGCAGTCGTTCTTACCTAGTGTGAGTGTGACCTGATTCTCTTGGAGTCACTCCCCCTCCCATAATCCTTGTATCTAATCCTAAAGGGATCTTTTAAGAAATAGTGGTTCATTCTACTGAACAGCACAGGGAGCTGTATCCAGTCTCTTGTGATAGAACACGGTGGAGGGTACTATGAGCAAAAGACGGGGTCACTTTGCTCTACAACAGAAATTGACACAACATTGTAAATCAACTATACTTTAATACAAATTTATTTTTAAAAAGACCCTATGTGTCGCAAAGCAACCAAAAAAAAAAAAAATACTGATTCAAAACATTTGTGGCTTCGCAGATGAAGGCTCTGACATTGTCTCTGTGAGGATATGGGTTCGATCCCTGGCCTCGCTCAGTGGATTAAGTATCTGGCGTTGCCGCGAGCTGTGCGTAGGTGGCGGATTCGGCTCTGATTTGACCCCTAGCCTGGTAACTTCCATGTGCCACAGAGAATTTGCGTTTTCGGTGATTCCTTTCACTTCATCCTATTTTCGTTTGCTGTCTGTGAATTCAGATAAAACTACAATCCTGTTTTCATGAAAAATGTTTTTCAAAGCTTTCTCTCTGGCCTCTAGGTACGTACATACATGGAAAGATAAAAAGATATGTTCACTTAATATGATGACTGTTTGGGGGTATTGAGATTGGAAATCACTTTTATCACTTTCTTTTCTGCAATTTTTTGAATTGCTTCAATCCCTTTTTTTTTTTTTTAACGGCCACACTTGCCATTAAAATTCAGTCCTGGGCCCGGGATTGAATCCGAGCCACAGCCGTGACCTACTCCACAGCTTCAGCAACGCCAGATACTTTAACCCACCCCACCAGGCTGGAGAGCGAACCCCCACCTCTGAAGCTACCTGAGCTGCTGCAAGTCGGGTTCTTACCCCACTGTGCTACAGCGGGAACTCCATTACATTCTTTTTCTTTTTTTTTTAATTAAAGTATAGTTGATTTACAGGGTTTTGCCCATCTCTGCTGTACAGTATCTCAACATCTTGAACTCTATTTTCTCAGTAATATTGAGTCTAGACTTGCATCCACTGGGGAGTAGTTTTCATCCTCTCTCCGCCTGGGGCTGGGTTAAGTTCCATTCCTGAGTCTCTGCCCTATTCCCTGTGTGTCTTTCAGGGGTGGCCCTCTTGCCATCCTGCAAGTGACCAGGCACACTGCTGCCCCCCCTGGCTCTTGCCTTTTTTTTTTCCTGTCTTTTTAGGGCCGCACTTGCGGCATATGGAAGTTCCCAGGCTAGGGATTGAATCAGAGCTGCATCTGCAACCTGCACCACAGCTCACAGCAAGGCCGAATCCTCAACCCACTGAGCGAGGCCAGGGATCGAACCTGCAACCTCATGGATCCTAGTCAGGTTCGCTACCGCCGAGCCCCAGCGGGAACTCTGCTCAGGGCCTTTGCACTGGCCGTTTCTTCTCCTGGACTGCGCCTCCCCTGGGTAGCTCTGTGGCTCACACAGCCGTCGTCGTCGTTGTCTCCGCACAGCTGTTTTAAGGTCTCTATTCACGTGTCACCCGCGGGGCGAGGCTCCCGTGACCTCCTCTGTAAAATCGCAGCATTTCCTCCCGACACCCTGTCCTCCTTTCCTGCTTAATTTTCCTGCATCACGTTTGTCCCCCTTTCCCACGCCCTCCTCCTCCTCGTGTGCCCCGTGACCGACCATCTCTCCCCCGAGGCTGGCAGCTGGGATTTCCTCTGTTCGTGGCTGAATCCCCTGTGCCTGGCGCCGTGCCTGGCACGTGGGCTTTCAATAAATATTTTGCTGAAATGAATGAATGACGTGTTTTTAGCCCATTTTTAAATGGTCCGTTTTGGCCTCTCTACCAGACTCTGGCCTCCTGGAGGGCAGGGCCTTGTTCGGTTTGTTTCGGCCATCGTATCTCCTCATTCCTTTTTGATGAATGAACGATCAGCTCAGCTTCCTCGGAGTTCTCTGTCTCTGAATAGAAATCAGAGTGTGTCACTTTAGGTCTTTGAAAGGCTAGCCTTTGGGGTGGTTTCTGTGTACTCACCCAACCCCTTGTCCCCCAGCCTCGGCTGGGGACCTGCCCCCCCTCCCCACCCCACCCCCCGCGCTCACACTGTGGGCTCATCGGGGCCTCGCTGTGTCTGCTCGGAAGCCGTGTGCTTTCATGACCGCTATCCATTTCCACCTCCAAGCCTGAGCTCCCGCTGTTCCACCTGCTGGGAGTGCCCTTGCCCTTGGCCTCCTGGCAAACTCCTATGCATCCCTCACTCGCGCTGAATCCTTCTTTCTAGGTCTTCCCTCCCCTCTAGCAGGGGCCGCTCCCCAGATCACGCCGCCCTCCTTTGCTGAAAGGTGAACTTTCCAAGCCGGCTACCACACCCGGCACCTCTTTGTGCCCCCCCCGCCCCGGGCCTGGCACAGTGCCCGGCACGAGGCTCACCTGCATATGTAGGGAGTCAGCATAGAAATGATTGACGCGGCCACACCGATAACACGGAGCTCTGAGTGACTGAGGGCAGCATGGGTGTGGCCAGCCTGACGCCCGGAGTTTTGTGAGTGTCCCTGGTTAGGGGACTCTGGCTGGATCCTTGCACAGATTACAGACACAACCTGAGCGAAGTTCTTCCTCGGCTGTACCTGCTGCCCGCACTTCACCGCTAAGAGGGGTGCCGGCTTCTCCTAAGCCCTGGGCAACAGTTTAGTCCCCTTCCTGCCCCCTCCGCCCTGGGACCTCTGAGACTGTACCTCTCCAGTGGAAGGTTGGGGTCTGTGGATGCGGCTCGGTGTATCCTCTGGGGGCCTCCGAGAAGGCAGGTGTGGACACTGAGCTGGCAGCCCAGGTGTGTCTGTGCCCCCTCGGTGGTGGCGCTGCAGGGCTCCCTGGGCCTGTTGAGTCACGGCCAGAGGTCAGGGCTGCCTGAGGGCCTGGCACAGAAGGCCCCAGCCAGCCCAGAGGGGGCAGAGCTGTCCCCCTGCGCACGCCCAGGCCTTTGGCTGTGTCTGGCCAGGGCCTTAGGTCTGCTCTGCAGCTTTTCTCTGGACTGGGGGGCCTGGCTTCCTAGTGAGTGTTTCAGAGTGCCACCAGTCCCAGAAAGGGGCATGTCCCTCAAAGATATTTGCCAGGACCTCCTTGTTCCTGGGTTGAAAAACAAATTGGGAGTTCCTGTCGTGGCTCAGCGGTAACAAACCCATCTAGTATCCTTGACAATGTGGGTTCGATCCCTGGCCTCGCTCAGTGGGTTAAGGATCCGGCGTTGCTGAGAGCTTCTATGTAGGTCGCAGACGTGGCTTAGATCTAGTGTGGCTGTGACTGTGGGGTAGGCCAGCAGCTGTAGCTCGGATTGGACCCCTAGCCTGGGACCCTCTGTATGCTGCAGGCGCGGCCCTAAAAAGACAAAGAAAGAAAGGGAGGAAGGAAGGAAGAAGGGGAGAAAGAGAGAAAGAAACAAACAAATATGCGTAGATGCAAACTATTCCATGTAGAATGGACAAGCAGTGAGGTCCTGCCATGCAGCCCGGGGAACTATGTCCAGGCTCTTGGTACAGACTGTGACGGAGGATCCTGTGAGAAAGGGAGTGTGTGCTCATGTGTGCCCGGGTCACCTTGCCCTACAGCAGAAATTGACCCGACATTGTAAATCAGCTATACCGTAATAAAAACAAAATGTCAAAAACTTTTTAAAAGATGGTTAAAACAGATATTATGAACAATTTTATCGATAAATTTAGTAAAGAGAAAAAAAAAGGAAATCAAGTTGGCTGATGGGGATCTCGCTCTTTGTGTGTTATAACTCCCTGGGGACCTTTGAAAAACTCTCCATGCCAGGGCCACACTCGCACTAATTCATCGGAGTCTCTGGGGCGTGGGGAAACCATACTTAAAAAAAATAAAAAGCTTTCCAGGCGAGTCCGCTGGGCAGCAGGACCGGAGAACCGCCCGAGTAGAGGATCACTCCCGTTGAAAGCTGGCTCTTCCCTCCGTGCGGCTCTGTCATGCGGGGCCCGCTCAGCGCACGGCGGCTCGCGTCCACGGCCCTGCCCGGACGGCGCCAGGTGCAAGGACGGGGGTGCGGACCAGTCTCTGCCTCATGACGCCCTGAGTTTGAGCATGAGTTCTGGGGTCTTTTTCATGGTGTCTGCAGACCTGAAATGAACCTCGCCGGGACTGGTCGATGCTGGGTCACACCAGGGGAGAAAAACTTGTTCCAAGACCTGGCGGTCTCATTTGGGAGGTTCCAGGCCCAGCGGATGCTGTCTGTTGAATGGGCACCCCATCCACACGCCCTCCCCAACCCCCACCTTCCAACACCTCCAACCCCAAACCCTCTGAGTTCTCTCCCTGGCCTTCTCTTACACTCTGGAGACCCAGGAGGGCACGACGCCCCCCACTGTTGACCCCCTGGTCTCTCCTCTCCCACCCCCATTCCTTCAGCTCAGGTTTTTTGTTTTTTGTTTTTGTCTGTTTTCCTTTTCTATGCACCCGCGGCATATGGAGGGTCCCAGGCTGGGGGTCGAATCGGAGCTGTAGCCGCCGGCCTACACCACAGCCACAGCAACGCGGGATCCGAGCCGTGTCTGCAACCTACACCACAGCTCACGGCAATGCTGGATCCTTAACCCACTGAGCAAGGCCAGGGATCAAACCCACCACCTCGTGGTTTCTAGTCGGATTCGTTAACCACTGAGCCATGATGGGAACTCTTCAGCTTAGGTCTTGATGGCGGCTCGCCTTTCCAGGTCTTTGCATCTCCATCTTCATCACCCATGTGATCGGGTCTCCCTGCCCCTTTATGGTGTATCACAAGATATTGCGTAGAGTTCTCTTCTATAGAGAAGAACCTTACGGTTGACCCATCCTGTATATAATAGTTTGCATCTGCTAACCCTCAACTCCCACTCCACGCCTTCTCCCACCCTCCTCCCCCTTGGGAACCGCAAGTCTGTTCTCTATGTCTGTGAGTCTGTTTCTGTTTTGTAGACAAGTTCATTTGTGTTGTATTTTAGATTCCATGTATGAGTGATATCATATGATGTCTGTCTTTCTCTTCCTGACTGACTTCCCTTAGTATGATAATCTGTAGGTCTGTCCACGTTGCTGCAAATTGCATCATTTCATTCATTTTTTTTACGGCTGAGTAGTATTCCATTTCACATATGTATGTATCTATACGTACCACGTCTTCTTTATCCGTTCCTCTGTCAGGGGACATGCCGGTGGTTTCCAGGTCTTGGCTGTTGTAAATAGTTGTTTCGCGCCTCTGAGCCTTTGCACATCCGCTCCAGACTGCCCCCTTTTTGGAAGACTCGTCCTGTCTCTTGCTCCCAGCGGTAGTTAATTCATTAGCAACTCAGGGGCCAACCTGTAGTCCTTCCCGATGACCATCAGACGCCCTCCTGACCCCTGAAGTGGAGGACGCCTTGGAGCCCCTCGGCTGCCTCCCCAGTGCTAGAGCCCCCAGCACTCCAGGGTTAGACGCTGTGCGCAGAGCCCATTGTTTCCGCCGAGACTAGACTGATCTGTTCTGGCACCATCTTGCCATCGTCAAGTTGAGGTCCTGCTGCTCCGGGCGTGTTTGTGTGGGGTCCTTGCCCGTGGTTGGCACCCCGGCCATCTGATTTGTCTTCCAGAGTCGACAAGGACATGTGCGCGCCTCCTCTCTCCTCCTTGACCCCTCCCGCGGGCTCCGAGCCTGTCTCCCCCCATCTTCCTGATGCTCTGTCCCATGCTGCTTTCTGGAATCTTCCTCGAGTCATCCCCTCACCCCCACCCCCAAGGAGAAGTTATTATGGACCTGGAAGGGACAGCCCTCCCCGAAAGGGAGGGCAGAAAGCCGTGCAGCTCCAGGCCACCGGCTTGGGTCAGCAGAAGGATCACTCGCCTCCGTGCTTCCGTCGTTACGGAACTAAGCCAGCCCAGCCAAAATGTGTTTTATTCTGAAATAGTTAGGAAAAGAGAATATGTGATCATATGCCTGCCCTCCAGCTTTATCAAATTGCAATGTTAATTTTTTTTTGCTTTATCCTTTTTTTTTTTTTTCAAGAAATTGTTCTTTATGGAGCCCCCACCTTCATCTTCTACTCCAGTCTTGCCAACTGGGAGCATGCCCTGTGGTGTGAGGGCGAGGAGACCCAGAACCAGCGGGCAGACTCTCCCTTCTATTCCGTCACGCTCTCCTTAACGCAGTTTAGGGTTCTTTGAGTTCCCATTGTGGCTCAGTGGCTTAAGGACCTGATGTCATTTCTGTGAGGATGCTGGTTCAATCCCTGGCCTTGCTCAGTGGGGTAAGGATCCGACGTTGCTACGAGCTGTGACATAGGTCCAGTCCGGCGTGGCTGTGGCGTAGGCTGTGACGTAGGCTGGCAGCTGCAGCTCTGATTCGACCCCTGGCCTGGGAATCTCCATATGCCGCAGGTTCAGCTGTAAAAAAAAGAGAATTTAGGGTCTTCCTCCCGTGGGACCCCAGTTCCTTCTAATCCTCTTGTCCCTGCCCCGATGCTCATTTGTGAGCAGAAAGTGAGCAGAGTGAAGGCACAGGGAGACCCTGATCTCTTTAGGATCCAGAGAGGAACGTATATGGATAGCAAGAAAAACATAAAGTGACCCCTCACTCTGGCTGAGTCTCCGCTTCAGGGGTCAGGAGAGAGGCTGATGGTCCAGGACTCCACGTGTTGGTTTGTGTCTTTCCTGTACCGGTTCCTCCACCCAGAAGGCTCCCCGCCCCAGCCCCGTGCACCCAGCTCCCACCCATCCTTAAGACCTAGCTCCGATGACACCTCCTCCACGGAGACTTCTCCACCGGCCCCGTCGGAAATCATCTCCGCGTGTTTTCTAAACCCTCCTTGCCTGTTATTGGTGCTTAGAATTTGAGTTTCATTCGTGCTTTGTCCCCTCCCTGCCAGAACGTAAGCTTACAGAGGCCAGTGACACTAGTTTTTATTACTTACACACCCCCTCCTGCCCCTGCCTCGGCATTGCCCAGGTCAGTTATGACATGAAGCTGGAGTACAGGGGATGTTTGCTGATTGAATATTTGTTGGCATATTGGGCACTGCATGAAGATTTGTTGAGTGAATGAGTGAATGGATGAGTGAATATACAGAGCGCCCTGTCCCCGGGGCGGGCTTGCCTCCACTAGTCAGAGGGGTGAGTGTTTCTGGTGTCCGGGCCGGACCTGAAGCTTTCCCCCAGTCTGATTCCAGAAAGAGGTGGGTGTTGCAGGATGCCCGCGCCAGAGGCCGCGTCCCTTCAGCGTGCTCACGACAGCTCCCTGAAGTCCTGCTCCACGTCCCCTCGCAGCCCGGCCTCCCCCGCTCCCCACAGCCAGGCCAGCGGCCCCCTGCTGCCACAGGGCCTGCTGGTTTGCAGGAATCCCGGTGTGTTTTTTTCCCAGCGAGTGACTTTAAATTGTCTTTAAAATGATTGCTCAACTTGCAAACCCCTGCAGGCGGGTGTCTGGGGTGGTTTGGATCCTGCTCAGCGTTTCATTCCTTTCCCCAAATTGCTCATTATTTCATTTGCATAAATTTTAGTGGTGAGATATCGCCCCAGGCCTGGGAAGCTCAAACAGACCTCATCATGGGGCAGCAGACACGGGTGGCAGCGCCTGTCTGGCCCGGGCGCGTGTCTGCGATTTTCTCGGGCTGGTCCCCGGCACCGGCTCCTGCAGGGGCGGCCTTGGCAGGAGGCTCAACGCCGGACTCCAGCCCGCCTGCCCCTGACCTCAGCCTGCACCCCTCTCTCTCTGCACGTCGTCACCCTCGGCCCTGCCCAGACGCAGCCTCGCTCCCACCTGGGCTCTGGCATCCTCTCCCGTCAGTCAATCCATCGGCACCGCCTTATTGAGAGCCGTCCTATGGACAGCCAGGCGCGGGGCACCGCCTCGGGGAGACGGCGGAGCGAAAGACACAAGGAGATAAGGCCCTCGGGTGGTGGGCAGTTTGCACAAGACAAGGCAGCCTGTTAGGTTCAAGGCCAGAGCCCGGGCAGTCGGAGCCTTGGTGGGGGCTGGGAAGTTGCGGGGAGAGAACTTGGGACCTGAGGGCTAAGGATGGAAACTTGAAGAGGGTCTTGTTGAAGAGCTGGGGGCCCTCTAGGGCCGAGTTCCCCAGCAGGGGTGCCCCAGGTAGGCAGGGCTGGAGCCCCAGGCCGGCCCCCTGTCGTGGATGCACTGCGTCCGAGGCCCGGTCCCCTCCATGTACCTGACTGTCCTATTTCTTCACCGGGCACGTGTTGGTGGAGGTGGGGGTGGCTCTTTTGGGTCAGGTCTGTGGATGTCACAGAGGAGGGGGCGTAGTCAGAGGGGTCCCAGTTGGGGGTAGGTGGGTGGGGCTGGAGCCCAGCTTGCGGTGGAGGGGGGGTCGGTGGGGTGACCCAGGCGCAAGGATTGGGGGTGGGGGTGGCAAGGAGCCTTGAACGCCAGGCCAAGAAATCTAGACATGTCCTTTAGGTTCAGTAGAGCCAGGCAGGTTTCCGATCACACAGGGGGCCTGATGAAAAAGCCGCTTTAGGCCTGTTGCCGGGCAGTGGCCTGGGTGTGGGACGAGGGAGGGGGGGCAGGGCCCCAGGCCCACGTGGGTGGGAAGTGGGCAGAGTGAGGGTAGCCGGGGACTCTGGGGGCAACCCCGACCTCAGGTCTGCCCCTAGTGCCCGCTTTTATCATCCACCTCCGAGCCAGTGCCGTGGGGAAAACCAGTTTTCACGGAGCCCCGGCTTTAGGTTCCAAAGTGAGGTTGTTGCGAGGACAGACCTGGCTTCACCTGGAAAGGTGCAGGGATGGGGCTTGCTGGCCCCAAATGGATTCCAGCGCCAAGAGGAAGGGCCCATGTTCCACCTCAGGGCGTCAGTTTCCCGGTGGTTCCCGCACTCCCTCCAGAGACAGAGTCCATTCCGGGGCACTCTGTTTGCCGGGACTGCTGGTGAGCCCGGCAGGCTTCCTGTCCGGCGAGAAAGGAGGGGCGCAGGCACGGGCTTCGTCCTCAAGGACCGAGCATTGCTACGGTCGGTGGAATTCAAATGAAACGTTCTTCGACCGTGACACACAGTAAAAATACATTTACTATATGAATCATGTGCCAGGACTTCTGTCCATCCACCCATCCATCCAAAATAAAGCTTTAAGGGACCTTTGCTATGGGTGGTCCACCCTGATCTTTTCTGTTTGCTTCTGGGTTTTTTTTTTTTTTCTGCTGCTTTTTTAGGGCCACACCCATGGCCTATGGAGGTTCCCAGGCTAGGGGTCTAATCAGAGCTACAGTTGCCGGCCTACACCACGGCCACAGCAAGGTGGGATCCGAGCCCCGTCTGCGACTTCCACCACAGCTCGTGGCAACACTGGATCCTTAACCCACTGAGTGAGGCCAGGGATCAAGCCCACATCCTCATAGTTACTAGTGGGGTTCATTACCGCTGAGCCACAATGGGAGCTCCTTGTTTTTTTTTCTTTTTTTTAAACACTAGCCCACAACCCACTGAGCCCATCTCGTGACCCACTAACGGGTTGTTGCCTTGGTTTGATCAGCGCTGGCTGCCCTGGGGAGCGAAAGCCAACACACTTACTAACGCGAGTTAGCGGGTGGCCAGGAGAGCTGTGTGGCCCTCAAAGGGTCCGCCTGGCAGTGCGGGCAGTGCGTGCTCTGGGTCAGAAGAGAGCAGGTCCTTGCCGGGCCCTCCGAAGGTTGGTGGCCCCCAATCCAGCGGCCTATCTGCATTGCATACGGCGGAGTAGATGCCCCTGAAGGCAGCAGTAACAAGTACGGGACTGAGTGGTTTTTTTAATAGAACAGACAAAAACACAAACTTAGAAAAAAGCGCATCAGTACACGCGTGTACTGAGGCCCAGAGAGTGGAAGCGGGATCGTGGGGCCGCCTCTGGACAGGAGGGTGTACGCCCAACCCTTGCGACCTGGAGCCTGGGCTCAGTGGGACCGGGGGCCAGAGGTGCAGGCAGGGAGCCCGACAGGGGAGGCAGGTCCTGTTCAGACCCCGCAGGGGAGACTGTGTCAGGGTTCGGGCCCGTGAGATGTGAGCCCGCTATGCGGGGGGAGCCCAGGAAGGCAGCCGGCTTCGACCTTCCCATTGGCTGCAGGGGGGAGAGGGTCTTTCCCGAGAGTAAACACCACACCAGTCCTCGGGTGGGTTTAAAGCCCGAGTTCGTGACCCCTGGGCAGGTCACGGAGGATGGTGGCTTGCTCTAAGGGAAGAAGCAGAGGGATTCGGGGGAGAATGGGGGATTCAGAGGTAACCAGGACTTGGTGGTGGGTTGAAGCAGCAGGGGTGGGACAGAGGTGCCCCTCCGTGTCCCGCTTGCCCCTGGGGTCGATGATGGCGTTGCGCCTTGGAAGACACCGGGTCTGAGCGGGAGGAGGATGACTGTGATCACGGGCCACGCTAAGTTTGAAATGCCTTTGTGCCATCCGAGATGTGGGGTCGGTGGTTGGACATACGTGTCTGCCGCTCAAGAGAGTTCCGCGTCAGAACTTTAGGTCGGGGAGTGGGCCCTCCCCGAGGAGCCGATGGTTGAGAAGAGCTCCAGCTGTGGCTCCGGGCAAGCCCCGGAGGCGGGTCGTGGCGGGGAGTCCCGAGCATCGAAGCGGGGGAGGAAGAAGAGGGAGGGGAAGGAGGGGGCGCTGTCAGAGCTGCTGGGGGGTCTGAGGGGAGAGAGGGCAGCCCCCGACTGAACCTGCAGTATCGTGGCCATGGGTGGCCCTCGCTGGGTGTTCCCGGGGGAAAAGGTGACGAAGAAGGCAGAGTGGAGAGTGAGCAGGAGGTGAGGGGCTGGGGCGCTGAGCTGGGAAGGCCAGAGGGAGGGCGGCGGCCGGGAGATGTGGGCTGGACGGAGGGCTTTCCTGGGGGGCGGGGGGAGCCAGGAGGATGGGGAGATGTCAGGGTGCCTGCTCCAGACCAGGCACTGTGTTCTAGGCCCTGCAGTGACATCCGTGAGCAGGAAAGACGAAAATCCCTGACCTCGTGGAGCCCGTGTTCTAGCCAGGGAGGTGCAGTAGACAGAAGAGTGTGTAAAGCAGGTATATGTTCTAAGATAATAAGATAACAAGAAGGGTCACTGTGTGAAGGATGTGACTGCTGGTGGGAATGTAATCTGCTGCAGCCGCGATGGAAAATAGTATGGAGGTTCCTTAAAAAAGCAGACCGTGGAGTTGCCATGGGGTCCCGCAGTCCCCCTCCTGGACACAGAGCCAAGAAAACTCTTCATTTGAAAAGATAAAAGGCACCCCAATGTTCACAGCAGCACTGTTTGCAATAACCAGGACACAGAAACAACCTAAACGTCCGTAGACAGAGAAATGGATAAAGGAGCTGTGGCACACACATGCAGTGGAATATTACCCAGGCATTAAAAGTCGTGACATAGTACTACTGGCAGCAACATGGATGGACTTAGATTCAGACTGATGAAGTAAGTCAGAGAAAGATAAATACCAGATGATATCACTTCCATGTGGAATCTAAAAAAAATGATCCAAATGAACTTATTGACAAAACAGACAGACTCATAGACATAGAAAACAGATTCGGGGTTACCAAAGGGGAAGGGGGAGGAATAAATTAGGAGTTTGGGATTAGCGGATAACAAACCACTGTATAAAAAATAGATAAACGACAAGGTCCTACTGTGTAGCACAGGGAACTGTATCCAACACCCTGTAGTAAAACCATCATGGAAAAGAATACAAGAAATATGTGTATGTATAATATGTATATATGTATCTGGATCACTTTGCTGTACACCTGAAACTAACCCAACATTGTAAATCAACTATATTTCAATTTAAAAAATATGTCAAGTTGGAGATCCCGTTGTGGCTCAGCGGTAACCAACCTGACTAGTATCCGTGAGGACGCAGGTTCAATCCCTGGCCTCGCTCAGTGGGTTGAGGATCCGGCGTTGCCATGGGCCGTGGTGGAGGCCGGCAGCTGCAGCTGGGATTCGACCCCTACCCTGGAAACCTCCATATGCTGCGGGTTTGGCCCTAAAACAAAAGCAAAAATAAATAAATAAGATTAATAATAATAATAAAAAAATAAAAATAAAAAAAAAGAAGTGTGACCCGGTGACTGGGTGGAGGTAGATGGGCCTGAGCCCAGACAGAGAATCCCCCAGAAGCTCAGTGACCTTCGGCTGGGATGTGAGGGGTGGTGGCATCAGCTCTGGGAGTGCCACCTGCCCCCTCTGTGGGTACCAGCCGCTGTATTTTCCCCCAACGTTTTGTGCTGCTCTGGGCTCTCGCCTCGCCTGTGCTGTCTTGCACCCCCTGTGCAGCAGCTGCTCCCTCCCCTTCTTGCTGCGTTAGAATTCCTGTAAGTGCGGAGCGAGGAGGACCGGGACTGGGGGGTCTTCTGGGACTACAGAGCAGCCACCTTGGTGGACAGAGGTGGTGGCCACCACTGGGGCTGCTCAGAGATTGCCTGTCCTTAGGTATTGTTCTTGACTCTGTTCTAGACGGTTTGGGAAGAGTTCCCGTTGTGGCTCAGCAGTTACGAGCCCGCTTAGTATCCATGAGGATGCGGGTTCGATCCCTGGCCACGCTCAGTGGGTTAAGGATCCGGCATTGCTATGAGCTGCGATGTAGTTTGCAGATGTGGCCCAGATCTGGTGTTACTGTGGCTGTGGTGTGGGCTGGCGGCTGCAGCTCTGATTCAGTCCCGAGCCTGGGGACTTCCATATGCCACAGGTATGGCCCTAAAAAGCAAAAAAAAAAAGGAAAAGAAAAGTATATTTATAGGAGTTCCCTTCGTGGCTCAGTGGTTAATGAATCCGACTAGAAACCATGAGGTTGCGGGTTCGATCCCTGGCCTCGCTCAGTGGGTTAAGACTCCGGCGTTGCCGTGAGCTGTAGTGTAGGTTGCAGACGCGGCTCGGATCCCTTGTTGCTGTGGCTGTGGCGAAGGCTGGCGGCTACAGCTCCTGTTAGACCCCAAGTCTGGGAACCTCCATATGCCGCGGGTGCGGCCCCAGATAAGGCAAAAAAAAGTATATGTATATATGTAGATGATTTCGGTTCTGGAAAGGAAAGACGGTCACGGTGAGAATCCCTTAAAACCTCCAGGCACAAACCACATCAGGCCACCGCTAGAACAGTCTCATCTTAAACCGCAGGGGCCCGTGGAGGAGAGCCGGCCTTGCCTCTCCAGGGCCAGGGCCTCTTAGGAGGTGACCCTCTTTGTGGTTTTGTTTCTTTCTTCCGCGAGGAACCCGTCCAGGGCACCGAGCGTCACTCTGCCTCGGGTCCCTGCATCCCGTTCTTCCGCGAATGCCCAGAACCATGTGGTCACGTGGATAATGGGAACTTCGGTGCCCGGGCCCCGTGTTAGCTGCTGCTGACAGGTGGGCACCGGCATTGTCCTCACCCCCGGTACCGGACCTGAGACACAGAGAGCTTCACAGACACGCCCAAGTTCTAGTACACGTGCTGGCGGGTGACGGAAGGGATCTGACCGCATGCGACCGAGCTCCCGGCTCGCTCCTCTCAATGCGCTTCCCGAGCCTTATCTCATCTGATAAGGGGGGAGCTTGTAATTACTCTGCATCCCAGGTGAGCAAAGCCGGCAGGAGGGAGGCAGGTGCCTGGCCCGGGTGGCCCAGGTGGGAGATTCGAGCCCCTTCCTAGTGTCCCCGGCGCCTGCCTCCTGGGTGCTGATGAGACAAAAGGATGAAACCCAGTCTCGACTCCAGCCTAATGCGTCCTGGCGTGGCAGCTTGTTTGCATTTGTTCAGCTAATTCGTTCTCCAGACGGAACCACAGACCGGTTGTCCCTGCCTCCCTGCCAGTGTGCCCGCTCCCGGGGGGGGGGGGGCCTGAGGGCCGCCCCGAGCCCCCCGGCTTGGCTGGGGCAGGACAAGGGCCGCCGGCCAGGACGAGAGGCCTGCGTGAGGACAGCGGTGTCCCCTCCGGCCGCAGGGCGCCCGGCTCCCCGGCTGGGGCAGGCACATGAAATCTGAACTCTGGAGGGAAATTTACTGCACAATAAAGGAAGAATGGCCTGCTTTGGGGACAATTAAAGCCACATTACTGTGGAATTACAGAGGACGCCTGGGGAATTAGCCAAACCTAGAGCAGCCAGAAGCACCAGGGCCAAGAAATGTGGGGCGTTCACATGCGTCCCCGCTTCTACAAGGAACCTGTCTGGTTCCCTAACCCCCTAATATCAAGGAGAGAAAAACCATCCAAAGACTTCACCTGAGGGGAGCTACTGTCACTAAACCACACCTGCCCAGCTCAGCCCGGCGTGTACCTTAAATGGTTCTGGTTACAAAGCCCATCCGGTCGCCGGTGGAGGTCCGTGGGGCGGGGCTCAACCCCACCATCTGCAGCTGGGAATGCAGAGCTGTGCCCGGCGTCTGAGCTGGGGCCAGGCTGGGTTCCATCCGTGTCCCCCTCTGCGAGCCTCGGAGGCTTAGCCTGGGGCCTCGACGTCCCGTCCCACAAAACGGGCATGATCTCTGTGAGATGTTGGTGGGTAAAGTATGTCCGACGGGAGCCCTCGTCCTCCGCCTTTTTTGATAGTATGGCCTCCTCTGGTGAGATGACGATAAAGGTTTAGTTGGTGGGGGGCACGTGGGAGAGCAGGCGTGTTTGTGCTCGTTTTCCATCCGTGCCTCCTGGGCAGAGGAAGAAAACGGAGATGGTTTCTGAAGTCTCCTGGGCAGCTTGGGCTGACCAGGGTTGGGGACCCTTCTGGAAATTTCTGTACCTTTGCATAAGCATCCCTTACGACACGTCTTGAGGGAGGTGATGCTGCTTCAGGGGTGGAGAAGCTGGGAGACACAGCCCAGTGAGGTGCTGGGGGGAAAGGGGGCCTGGCAATCCCTGCCTTGGGCAGGTTGGGAAGAGTGGTGGCACTTGGTGTCTGGCGCTACCTTGGTGCCTAGAGGCGGCTCCGGGCAGCTCCCCTGCCACTGTCGTAGTGGCTGAAGTGCGTCTCGGTGGCCGAGTGGAGGCCGCTCCATCTTTAAGGACGCCCCTCCTCCCGCCCGCCGCCCCAACCTGCAGGCCGTGGCCTGGCGTTTGTCCTCTTGGCACTCCTGGGGGGCTCTCGCCCCTCCTGGACACATCAGAGCTGTAGCACCGACGTTCCCGCCCGCTTGGGGGTGAGGCCTCAGGGAGGGGACAGTCCTGAGACCAGCCACAAAAGACGGCGCGGTCACTTCCTGCCTCCCGCACCCCGCTGGTTGGTGGCCCCGGAAACTCCACTGGGCTCTGCGGGACCCTCAGCAGCCGTGCCCTCTGGGTGCTGAGACAGAGCGATGCGGCGCAGCCTCCGTGCTTGCTCATGAGTCTGGAGGAGGAGGGTGGAGGGCTCACTCTTCGCAGGACCCTCCCGTTTGCTGGGGCCTTTCTCGTGGGTGTGATTCCCGCCTGGGAACTTCAGCAACACAGAGCCGGCAACCCCTGGGATGGCTTGTTCCGGAATGCAGGGGAGACGCATAAAATGCTCAGCCGGCAGTCCCTCCTGGCACCAGCCGTCGCAGAGGTGCCAGCTGCATACAGCTGCACGTGTGCATTTCTGCAGAAGCGCCGTCGCCCTAAAGCCTTTAACGCCCAGAAAGAGTGGCTGGTTTCCTAGCAGAGCCATCGCTGCCCTGATCCAAGGGCCCTTTTGGGAGATGCTCGGCTGCGGAGCCATCATCTGTCCATGAGGGAGGGGTGGCCGTGGTCCCCAGGCCATTTTCCCTAGCGGTAGCTGATAACATCATTCCTGGGGACCATATGGATTCATTTTCTGCAAATAAAGCCCCCTGTTTGCCCACAGGAAAGTTCTTTTGCCACTTCCTTCTGACTCAGGGTCGTTTACAGACTGGGGAATTTCTCAGAACAGCCTTCCCGCTAACTCATGTACAAGGATGTTAACGAGACCAGTCAGAGCCTCAGACTTGGATGCCCCCAGCCCAGAGGTGGAACTGGGTCTCCTTGGAGGCTTACTGAGTTGGAAGGGACTTAATCTGTCTGGTTCACCCTCCTCCTCGGAGCCAGAAGCTCCTGTACTGTGTCCCTCTCCTTGATTACCTCCAGGGACGGCACGATCACTCTCTCCTGCGGGCAGCCCGTTCTAGGTCAGCTGGAATTCGCTGTCCCCTGTCACTCCCTCTGTCCTGTGGTAAGCTGCCCACCTACTTCAGGGACATGGTGTTCCAAGTCTTTTGGGATTTCCTTCATACTCGACTGCCAGCTAAATAAATTATGCCTACTGGTTTGATGAAAACAGCTGGATTCAGAACTGGGTTTCTGAGTTGCGTCGGTTCTGTCACAAAGCCTGTCCTGATGAAAACGGCCTCGTGTGGGTACCGAGTGGGGGCCTTTCTGATCATAACTGCCTTCCTCCTCCTGGATGGTGGTGCGATTCCACATGGGGTCTCGGCCTGGGAAATGGGGGCCCCTGGAGAGCCTGGTGGGGACAGAACCTGCCTGCTCAGCGCTGGCGGTGGGTGTCCACCAAGAGCATTTGGGGGTCACCAGATGGACGGGGTCTTTTCCTTCTCTTGTGTCACCTCGTGGTCTTGGGCAGCAGACGTCTGTTCTCATTGAGCTGGTGGAGACAAAGAAGTGTTTCGGGCAGGACAGGCTGGCGTGGATAGCACCAGCAACTGGAGAATCCAGCAGCCTTGGAATTCTGAAAAGCCCCACCAGCCCCTCTCCCTTGCTGGTCCTGATGCACTGGGGGACCCTCTTAACCTTCTCTGGGATTTTCGGGTGCTGTGAAGACTGGTGCTACCTCTGAGAGAAGCTTTGATGCCAAATCACAGGTCTTGGGAAGGTGACGGTGCTGAGGCCGCCCTGCCATCCTTGGCACGGACTTTCGTCCGAAAGGGCTTGTTGAAATTCCAGGTGAACGGGGCGTCCTGTGTTTTCATTTCCCGAATCTCGCAACCCTCGTTGGAGAGTGACTTCGAAGGCACGTTGGTGTTGACCCGCAGCGGCCCGCGAGGGCCCTGGGTTCAGCCTGTCCCCATCCAAGAGCGGGAACCTCCATCTCTGGGGCTGGCACGACCCCGCGGGCGGTGCCGTATACTGGGAGCAAGTAGAGGCTACAGCCGAGGCTGGTGTCCGGGGCTTCCAGCACGAAGCACAGTTCCCTGCAGAACTGAATTGCAGGACTGGTCCAGCAGAGAAGCCCGGCGCTGGGGCACGGTGGGGAAGGACGTGGGAAAGGCGTCTGGGGAGTCGCGTGTCCTTCTGCCTGGTGTCAGGGGAACAGAATCGGCTGCAAGTCATTAAACCGCCTCGCTGCCAGCCTCTCCCACGGCCGCTGGAGTCTGCAGCCCGGCCTGTGCCAGCCTCGGTGATGGGACCCGTTACAGATGGGAACTGACCGCGGGGAGCAGGGGCGTATCAGCCCTCCTGTGTCCGTGTCATACAGCGTGGGGGGCGTCTACACCACTGCCTTCGGGGAACACGGGTTGGAAGCCCCCTGCGCCGCTGGACCTAGTGGCAAAAGGAGAGCTGCAGGGAGCCCCAGGCATCCTCCCCTCCTCTGAAAGTTCTCAGCCTTTGGGAATGAGTTCCAGCAAGCACAGAGTTTATCACGCCCCTTTCTGCCCACGGCCATGCCACCTGACTCCCCGGAGGTCACGAAAGAGCTGCCTGACGGGTTCCAGGCCCTTGGCAAGCTCCCCCTCATTTTTCTCGTCGCTTCTGCGACAAGAGGGCATACTAGGAAGCTCGGAAGCCCCCACCAGCCTCAGGATCCTATTGGCCTTCGCGGGTGCTGTCTCCTTTCTCTCTTTGGCTGAAGGACCTTGGACGTGGCTGGGGGCGGGGCGGGGATGTTCCCGCAAGGTCCTGTGGTGACGAAGAGGTGAGACTCCTAACCTCTGGACCTTTCTTTTGAAACCAGTACCCTTGAGGGCAAGATCGCTAGCATCTTATAGTTAGTGGGGCTGCCTTGGAAGGTTCTAGAACAGGGTGGGGACCCATTAAGAGGCGGGCTGGTAGAGGGGTTTGGGGCGGTGGCGGGGAGGCCAACGGAGTCGGGAGCGCCACGCAGTGGGCTGGGGTGGGGCCCCGGGAAGCGGGGGTGTCTGAAGACGCTGCAGACAAAGAACTGTGCTCTGGGGCTCCCTGAAGCCTCCGCACATTTCCTCCGCCGAGAGCAGCAAAAGGCCTGGGAGACGTTAGCAAGGATCTGTTTCAAAGCGTTTGGGGTGGGGGGGAGGCGCAGCAGCCAAAAAAGGGCAGGGAAAGAAAAGACTGCGATGTTTACAGAGAAGAGAAGTCAGTGGAAAAAATGACGAGGAGGTCAAGCCGATTGGGGGGGGTGGGGCGATGGCCCCGCGTGGTCCCCTGGGGAGGGGCCTGTCGCCTGCGCAGACCTCCGGGGAGAAAGCCACCAGGCCTCTCACCCCGCGGTGACCCTGCATCCTGCCGTGACCCCCCCAACCCCGGTGTCCCCTCCAGGCCACTGGCCGGCACCCCCCCCAACCCCGGTGTCCCCTCCAGGCCACTGGCCGGCACCCCCCCAACCCCGGTGTCCCCTCCAGGCCACTGGCCGGCACCCCCCCAACCCCAGTGTCCCCTCCAGGCCACTGGCCGGCAGACTCTGTGCCGGGACCCTATTAATCCGCAGTCTCCCTGCCCGGCTGGAGTTCACATTTCTGCTCACAGGCCTCAGAGTTGTGCCCCCTCCCGCCCCGTCCCGTCCCGCTCCAGAAGCCTGGAGGGTCTGGCTGGGTGGGGGCCACAGCTCCTGGCAGCTCTTTTGTCCGCTCTCTTGACAAAGGGGCCCGGCCTTTCCCAAGCCCCACAGGTGTGAAGAGCTTGTTACCCTCGTGTTTGTTCAGCCCGATTAGTGGCCTGAAGGACTGTTGACAGAGGACCCCTTTGTGCGGGACTCGGCTAAAGCTCTCTAAGCCCTCGACAAACACAGGCCACTTCTCTCCTGGGACTTTATCGGGAACCATCGAAAAGCCTGCCGTGGCGGCTGGGAACTCTTGGACAGACACGGGGGACTGGGTTGTGAAAGCATTTCCCACTTTTGTTTTGTTTCTCTCCTTTTTCCTACCACCTTGATCCACTTCTCGTCCATTCTGTGTCTGATATCAGAGATAACACCCAGGTCTGGGGGTCAGAGGTTTTGTTTTCAAGTTAGAGCTTTACAAAAAAATGTTGTGGGGAGTTCAGTGGGTTAAGAACCCGCCTAGGGTCCGTAAGGATGCGAGTTCCAACCCTGGCCTCGCTCAGTGGGTTAAGGATCTGCTGTTGCTGTGAACTGTGGTGTAGGTTGCAGACGTGGCTTGGATCCTGCGTTGCCGTGGCTGTGGTGTAGGCCGGCAACCACAGCTCTTGATTCCATCCCTAGCCTGGGAACCTCCGTATGCCGTGGGTGCGGCCCCAAAAAGACAAAAACAAAAAAAAGACAAAAAAAAAAAAAGGTGTGCCTTTGCAGGCCTTTTGTCTCCCAAGGGGAGGCGCTGTCAGAGGAACTTCGAGAGAGGTCAGTGGGGCCCTCCCTGTGAGAACCTGGCTTCGGGAGGCTCTCGGGACCCCCAGGCAAGTTCCCTAACTGCCCTCCCGGAAAGCCTTTCACCAAGATCCCCCCACAGACCCCCTCACTCTACCCATGTGCCCCGAAGTGGACCACCTTCTCCCTCTGAATGGTTTCCTCTGCCCGGTACCCTGGAGAGTCAGTCCTTCTGGACCAGGTGGTCCCCAGTCCTGTCAGCTACTCCCCTCCCGAGGCTGCTTCCTGCTGAAGGCCCCCATCACCTCCACCCTGAGTCTGTGGGAGTCTGCAGGATGCTCCCTCTCAGACTTTCCTGCAGGCGGGGCATTCTCTTACCACTCTTCCTGCCACCCCGTCACCTGCCCCACTCGGTCTCACCCTGGAGGCTTGTTCGCAGCTGGAGCACACTCCTCCTGAACTCCCGATAGCTTCCCTGCCGGCTGGAATCCACCCCTTGCCTCCAGGAGTTTTGATGTCGCTCAACCATAGACTTCTAGGGCCAGGAAAGAGCTCAGATCATCACACTTAGTGCCCTCAGTGAGAACATGGAGGCTCAGAGAGGCCAGTGAGCTTTCCAGGGGTGCACAGCTGGGTGAGCCACAAAACCAAGACTTGGGCTCAGGTTCTGGGTCTCGCAAATCGGGTCCAATTCTCTCGCCCCTCGTCCTGGCAGCCTTGTGATGCTGTATCGGTTGTGTGCCGTTTGTGTTCACTTAATCAAAACTGCACTCACAGGTGAGCTCTGGGCTCTCATCTTTGGATATCTTTTTTCTTCTCTGCACGTTCTGGACCAGTGGTCCTCAAAGTGTGGCCCTGGGACGGGCAGTGTCAACATCTCCTGGGAACTCGTGAGCAGTGCAGCTGCTCAGACCCCATTTCCCACCTACTGAATCGGAAACCCCTGTTGTGGGGGCCTCAACTCTGTGGAGCAGACCTGGCAGTTCTGCATACCCACGTTCGAGAACCATCTATGCTGGGTCTTGGGAGGGCATTAGTGGCTACCTGAATTGAGAACCAAGAACTCGGAGTTCCCTGATGGCCAAGCAGTTAAGGGTTCGGTGTAATAGTCACTGCTGTGGTGTGGGTTTGATTCCCAGCCCGGGAATCTCTGTATGCCACGGGTGCGGCCAAAAAAAAGGAAGGAAGGAAAAAAAACAGAAGGAAGGAAGGAAGGAAACCAGAACTCTAGAGAAGGAAGAGGGGGGCATGGTCTTGAAACAGCAAAGTGCATCAGTGTCAGCCCTGTACCAGCTGTGCTTCCTGACTCAGCGGCTGGCACATCGAAAGGGCTCCGTTACTATTTGTTGAATGAGGACATGAACTTCTGCTTTGCAAGAAGCGTGCAGTGTCCTGGGCGTCGTTGGTGGCTCTGTCTCCTGTCTTGAGGTGTCGCAGCTTCCCTCTCGTGTTCTGTGTTGTGTCCTCCGCTCACATGGGCGTTGTCACACCCAGCGTGGGCTGTTACTGACTCTTCTTCCAGACAAGCCTGTTGCCCAGTGTCCTGGCCACGTCCCAGCGGTGCTTTCCAGTGGCGTTTCAGATTGACGTTGACACCAGGCACCCCGCAGGTGACTGCAAGCCCTTGAGCCCCGGCTGGAACCAGACGGCTCCTGTGAGCTGCTTCTAGTCTCTTAGCGGCTGCCCGGTCTCTTCGGCTCAGCCCCACTGGTCACCGCGGCGTTGTATCGGCCAGGTGACAGGGTTTAAGCCCTGTGTTCACGGGGAAGGGGGAGTCCTTGGAGTGGGGGTGACAGTGACAACTGCATTAAGCAGACATTTTCATACCAGGCGTCTCCGAGGACTCTACAAGGGCAGGGACTGCATCTGTCCTGCCCACGGGCCTCTCCTGGCGCCTGGCCTGGAGCTTGGAACATAGTAGGTGCTCATTTCCTGCTATGAGTGAGTAAATAAATCCACGAACTACCAGTTTTGCCGTTAGTAGAACCAAACCTACTGTCTGGGATTTGATTATTTTGCAAGTTTATCTGCCTGAGCCATCTTTTCTCTTATGCCCAACTCCCCTGTAGACAGCAAAGTCTATGGCCCCAGAGATGCTCGGGCCTGGCGGGCCTCAGCCCCTTTCCCCAAAGGAGCCCTTTGAGAGCCCAGCTCAGCGTCCCCGGGAGAAGCCAACACTTGGCTCAGAGTCACCAGCCCTGGGGGCGGAATACTTCACATTTAGAACCAAGGGGCAAACAGTTTCTAAATAAACACCGTACCAAGTAGAGCAGCAAAATAATAAATAAAAGGAAATCCAAACTACCCCAAACTCTTAAAAATAACTCTCAAATATTTTTGTTATTCTGAGCCAATCATTTAAGAAGTGTCTTTTGAAACCAGACCTTCTCCCCGCGGCTCCATCACAGACGCCCCGCCATAAACTCTCCGCGTCACCCTTCCCTGGGCTCTCTCTCTCTCCCGAGTGGCTTCTTTCTATTCCAGCTGATTTCTTTTTGATTTAGTTCCTTTCCACAAACCTTCACTGGTGGTCCGCAGACCAGCGAGAGCAGCAGCGCCTGACCATGTTAGAAATGCAGACTCCCAGGCCCTGCCCCAGCCCCTCAGAATCAGACCCTGCACGTGAGCGGGGTGTGTGTGTGTGTGTGGGGGGTCCCAGCTGCACATTGCAGTGGGAGCAGCACCCGCGGGAATATTTGTGCCCTGGCTCTTTTCTCAGGCCCTGCCCTCGGGCACCCGTACTAGCAGCATGGCCTCCCCCAGCCATCATTCCTCCACCACTGGGCACAGCTGGCATTTCCAGGTCTGCTGTGCAGTTGCCAGAGCCCCGTTCATCTCGCTTCTGAGCCGGAAGCACCCTGAGGGCAGGTCCCTGTCTTGGCAGCCGCTGTACCCCCTGCACACACACTGGAATCTGGTCCTTTTCAAGGCTTCAGTTGGCGTTTGTTGAAGGAACACGTGTCTGTCACTTCCTGGGCGGCATCACTTACTCTTGGGGGTGACGGCCGAGGGTATAAAGCTTCACCTACCCTGCGGGCGGGGGATTCGCGATCTTGCTCACCTAGGCTTTCGCAGATGTGGCACTATTGACATTTCGAGCAGGATAACGGTGTCATGGGGGGCTGCTCTCTGCCTGGCAGGATATTTAGCAGCTTTGCTGGTCTCTGTTCCCGAGATGCTGGTAGTACCTCCTTTGGCAGTTGTGACAACCCAAAATATCTGTAGACATTGTCATAAATGTCTGCGGTGTGTGTGTGGGGGGGTGCACAGAATCGTCCCCCTCCCCCGCCCCGATGGGAACCATCGCTCAGACCCTCCACCAGGAAGCTGTGAACATTTTGTGTGGGGCTGAGTATGACTTGGGGTCCTTACCAGCAGCCACGGACAAAATTAGCAAAGGACAGGGAAGCAGCACCTGCCCTCCCCCCGCCCCCGTTCCCCAGGCACTCAGGCAGCCCAGGGCTGGGGGCTGCTTTCTTGCATATGGAGCCCCCAGCCTGCGGAGGAAGCTTACGTGGGCTGTTATTTGGGGCGGTTCGGCTGCCCATACAGAAGCCCAGAGTTCCAGCTGTGCTGCAGAACTCGCCTGGGCCACCTCAAAGAACTGGCCTGGAAGGAAGGGGGGACTTGTTAGGAGTGATCCTGGGGGCAGGAGAGGTTGGAGGGGGGATGCTGCTCCTGTTCCAGGAGCGCCCCTGAGCCCCATGAAGTTCAGGGGGGCCAGGGCCAGAGTCGCTGAGAGGCTGGGCCAGGATCCGGCTTAGCGACATCTGTTCCATCCTTTCTGGGCCTGGGGGAGCCCTGATGGGGGTGGGGGTTGGGGTTAGCGCACCAGGCCTTTCAGGAGAGGGCCAGCCGCTGTGCCTGATAACCTGATCAAAGATGAGGATTCAGACCCCATTGTGTGCGACGCCTTACTGGGGTCCGGGAGGAGTCCTACTGTGGGTTCTCCTCCTTAAATCGCTGCACTCAGCCTGAGCAGCCAGAAGCTAAATCTGAGTTAAAGCAGCAAGACAAGTTCAAAGTGGTTCAAAGCAACAAGAAAAGAAATGTCACAAATGCCACAAGGCTGTGTCTTGGTGGGGGGTGTCGTCCAGGCAGACCGCACAGACCTCCGTCTGTCTTACTTTTCTACCTGTCTATCTTCCTAACCTACCCAGCTACCCATCCATCCATCCACACACCCGCCCACCTCTCCATCCACACACCCACCCACCTGCCCACCTCTCCATCCATCCACCCACCCACCCACCCATCTATCTGCTCATCCAACTGCTCATCCAGCCATCCAGCCATCCAACCAACCAGCCTCTCTCTTGCTTTCTTACTTGTGCTTTCTCATCAGAAACACATTGAGGTGTGCTCTGGGCTGGAGGATATAAGGGCAGTCACTTCAGGAGTCAGCACCCCTGACGGGAGCATTTATCCCACTTTATCAAAGAGCTCGCTGCCAAGAGCGCTGGTCGCCCCCGCCACCCGAGCCCCTGGATAGTTGAGAGTTCGTTGTCCCGACTCCCTCGTGGCATGCGGCACAGGGCCCGGCATGAAGCCGAAGCACCTGAATGTGTGTTGGATTGAACCGCCTGCGGGTGGGAAGGGGTTGGACAGTCCAGGTTGGTGGGGGAGGTCCCAGGATGTTTATGGAGTGGTGGTGGCATGCAAACGTTAAAACAGGACTCAGGGGACCTTTCAGTGGGAGAGGAAAATGGGACCAGGATTCTGGTTGGGGGACCCGGGGGGTCCTTCTCCCCTTGCCCCACCTTATCCCCCTGGGTCTGAAATGCAGCCACGAGTGCCGTGTCCTAGGCGGGCCCCACGCGACAGCTGAAGGAGGGCACGAAGCTTGGGGTCTAGACCAGACCAGCTCCCTCGGGGTGGCCGGGGGACCCCCGGACAGGTCGCAGTGCCTCTCGGGGCCCCCGCCCAGCCCGCGCACAAGCGGTGCCGCCCTCTGCCCTCCCGCTTCTCGTGGGCTGACCTCTCCGTTCTCACAAAGCTGCCCTTTCCTTCCCGCCTTGAAACTGGATAATGAAATGAATACCCCATATTTGTGCCTCCGAGAGAGGCAGGAGATAAACAGGAAGGCGTGAGGGATTAAGGTGTCTTTCCAAGGAAGGGGCAGGGGACAGGCTGGGAGCTGAGCGACATCTCCGTGTGGAGCCGAGGGACCCAGATGTGAGCGGCTTTGCCCAACGTATGTTTCCATTTGTGCAGAGAAAATAAAACAAACGGAAAAGAAAACAAGCCGTAAAATACTTTGCAGAAGCCTGAGCGTGGGCAGTTGCCACTGATGTCCCCTGACAGCTCCAGGAAGAGGGGGACAGGGCAGGGGGCAGGGGAGCCCTGCCTTTTGATGTCTGGCCGCTGCGCTTTGTTTTGTGTGACCTGTTGTTCAGGAAGACGCTCTGCTGGCACAAGGTGCACGTGGAGGAGAGACACCAGCCAGAGTCCCCCTTAGGGTGGGGAAAGGCGTCAGAGCCCCAGGGAGCAGATGGGGGGCAGCTGGAGTTGACTGAACAGACGTGGACGCAGGCTCAGCATCTGCCTCCGGGAAGAACCGGAAGATGCTGTTACCGAGGCCTCTCCCGCACACGGGAGGCCGGCTGAGTTGGCAGCCCTGTCATCCTTTCAGGCCCCTGTCCCTGAGCTGTGCCAGGCCCTGCGATTTCTGTGCTGGTCGGAAAGATCCAGATTCCGAGCTGTAGTCTGGGCCCCACTGCTCCTCCCAGGGATGTGGGTTCCCTCCTCTGGGGCTCTGGGCCGGGAGCCGGAAGACCTGGGTTCTAGTCCTGGACCCGCATTTACTGGCTCGGTTACGGCAGGTCACTCACTCAAGGCCTCCGAGCGGCTCCCATCACCCTTGTGTGGCTGAGTTCACAGGGGCAATGAACTTGAGTACACGCGTCATTCCCTGTGCTGGCGGGCAGGGCTCAGCTGAAGAATTTTCTTCGCGCCTGGTTGAACTCAGTCCCGAGGGCTGGAGCGGATGAGGAGATACTTGTAAAGCTCTCAGAAGTCGTGCTCTGGCCTAATTTGGCTTCTAGATGCTTCCTCTAGACTTCAGGCATAAGCTCAGGTCCTTTATACACACAGCACCTCCTCTAAAGGCCTTGTCCATCTCTGCTTGTGAATGGTGTGTGATTTGGAGGGTGACTCTAGGAAGAATATTTAAAGAAGCTTGTTTAATTAACAACAGAGAGAAAAAGTCAAGAGACAAACTTTTTTGTCCCCCTTAAATCACAGAAGTAATCTGTGAATAAGAAAATGGTTAAAAAAAATATTGGCGGCTCCGATGTAAAAAAAGACAAATGGTTGTTTAATCCATCATATGTAAGAGCATTAGACATCATGAGGAAAAACCCCAGCTTATTTGAAAACTGGGCAAATGGCATGAACAGGCAATGCCTACACACAGAAAAGAAATATAAATAGAAGAATGAGCACATGGAGACAGGTCCAGCTTCACTGGTAATCAAAGACATGCAAATTAAAATCGTGTGTGTATGTGCGTTTTCCAGACGAACTGGCAAAGGTTAAAAAAAGAGAAGAATGCGGATACAAAATGCAGAGTGTTATTCTTCTCCAGGGTGTGGGCAAACAGGCGCCCTCACATCCTGCTGGTGGCAGAGTCAACCAGGGCGGCCTTTCTCGAGGGCAGTTTGGCGCTTGGGATCCCGAGTTAAAAAACACCAACATTTAACCTAGCAGTTCTGCCTTGAGACATTTCCTGTATGACGGTGATCAGAGCAAAGTACAAATATGCATATTCAAAGGTCGTGACTACTTTATTTTTTTTGGCCTCACCCATGTGGCATGTAGAAGTTCTCCGGGCCGGCGATCGAACCTGTGCCATGGCAGCAACCCGAGCTGCTGCAGTGACCATGCCAGATCCTTAACCTGCTGCACTGCCAGGGAACTCCCCATTGTGTTATTCATAATAGTGAAAAACTGGAAATAACTTCACTGGCCACCCCGGGAAGGCCCTGCTTTTCACGGCATCACCTTCTGACTCCAAGGAGCCCATTTCACGTATCCGTACAGTAGAGGACCCCAGAGCGTTTCAGAATTATGAAGGATGTTATCTGACATTAAAAGGTGTCCATCATTGGAATTCCCGTTGTGGCGCAGCGGTTAACGAATCTGACTAGGAACCATGAGGTTGTGGGTTCGATCCCTGGCCTTGATCAGTGGGTTAAAGATCTGGTGTTGCCGTGAGCTGTGGTGTAGGCTGCAGACGCGGCTCGGATCTGGCGTTGCTGTGGCTGTGGTGTAGGCCAGCAGCCGTAGCTACGATTAGACCCCTAGCCTGGGAACCTCCATATGCCGCGGGTGCGGCCCTAAAAAGCAAAAAAAAAAAAAAAAGGTGTCCATCATTATGAGCAAAAAGGCTAGAAAGCGAGAGGTATCTGGAGAAAAGAATAAAATGGCTCCACAGCTGAGCAAATGTTAATTAAAGCTTGCAAGCAAAGCCCTGTATTAACAGCAGTTGGTGGAAATTTGAGTGCAGTTTGTTTTTTTTTTTACCCCTTTCTACATTTGTTTTTCACGTGCCTGTATTAAACATGCATTTCTTCAGCAATCCCATAAAATGCCACTTAAGACAAGCTCAGCGCAAAAGCAAGGACACTTTGCGCTGTAGCATGAGCGAGATTAGGCCAGATTTAAGATGGAGATATCCTGGCGTTAGAAGCCTAAGGAAGAAGCAGGTGGCACTGTCACAGAGTAGTTCACAGAGCAGTAAGAGGAGGGTGGGGGGGCCGTGCCACCTGCCTGGGGAGCCCAGAGCCCCCCTCGAGTGTAAGCAGGGCTGCCGGGAGGTAAAGACGGGCCTGGAAGTGACATTGAAACCAACCCAGGAGATGAGAAGGATGCCGGCAGATGAGAAGGGGGCCTGAGAGCAGAGGGTCCTAGGAGGCAAGGCGTGCAAAGCCAGAGGGGACCTCCACAGGGCACGCTCTAGAATCTGAAAAAGTTGAAATGTAAGGGGGGGGGGGCTGATGAGCTGCGTTCTGGTGGGAGGGAGGAGCAGGACCGGTTTATTCAGAGCCCACGAAGGCCCTTAAATGATACGGTTTTTTCAGTGGGGAGCCATTGGAAGATTTTAAGTAGGTACCAGACATCCTCAGATAGGTGCTCAGAACTCCTGCTGGCTATACAGTGCTGGGAGCTTGGACGGCTCAGCCCAGGTGACAGAGGGCCGCAGGCCTGATGGATGCAGAGCCCCAGATGGGTTTGGGGGGGTGCCCCTGTGTCCCCTCGGAGACCCCAAAGCAGAAGCTGGAAATGTGGTTTTGGGAGTCGGGGGCACAGAGGGGGTCAGTGCCCTGAGCGGCGAACAAGGCAGGCCCAAGAGAGCATCTTAGCGGAGGGAGTGAGTCCTGAGGGGGTGTGGGGAACAGGCCTGTGGTGGGGTGCAGGAAGCGGGATGCTGGGGATCTGTCCTGAGATCCAGCAGCCAGGAGTGTGGGTGGGAGGGAAGATGCTGCCGCAGGGCCCGCTGCGGCAGGGCCCTCTGTGGCAGGAGGAGGTCTGGGAAAAGGAGAGTCCATTCCAGTGGCCAGAGCGCAAGGAAGCAAGGAAGTGGGGAGTGCGTTGGGGGGAGGGGGGTCGTCCGGCGGGGAGGGCTTGGAAGCAGTGCTTGTGTCTGCTCCCCTACTGTGACAAAACACCACCCACGTCGGGGTTAACCAGCGCACCTTTATTTCTCATCATTGAGAGGCTGGAGTCCAGATCCGGGGATGCCCAGGCTTGGTTTCTCCGGAGGCCTCTCTCCTCCGTGTACAGGCGGCCGCCTGCCTGCGTCCCCACGTGGTCTTTTCTAACCTTGCGCGGGTACCCCTGCCGTCGCCCTTTGTGTCCACACTTGCTCTTTTTTTAGAGGACACCAGTCAGATTGGACTCGGGCCTATCCTAATGGCCTCGTGTTGATGTAATCATCTCCCCCGAGGCCCCGTCTCGGAGCTGGGTCTTCTTCCATGACAAGTCCAAATGCAGTCACATTTGGAGGTTCTGGGATTAGGGCTTCAACATAGGAAAGGGGGGAACACAGCTCAGCCCCTAAGAAGCAGGACTGGGGCGCGCGGTGGGTGCCAGTTGCACCTCTCAACTCTGTCGGTGGTGGGGGGTGGGGGTGGGGATCTTGGAAGGAAAAGAAGGTTCTCTATCTGGGAGGGAAGCAGGTGTCTGGCCACAAAGGGGCCTGCTAGGCGGTCAGTACGTGCGGATGGATGCAAACGGGGCGGGGGAGGGGGGGGGAGGAGGCTAGGCTCCCTAGGAAAGGCCGCCTGCCGGTGGGGCAGCGGAGGAGGGGGAGCGGGTGTGGGGGGCGGACAGGGGACCCCACGCCGCTGCCTCATCTGTGTCCTGCCTCCCGCAGCCTGTAACTGCAACCTGCACGCTCGCCGCTGCCGCTTCAACATGGAGCTTTACAAGCTGTCGGGGCGCAAGAGCGGGGGCGTCTGCCTCAACTGCCGCCACAACACGGCCGGCCGCCACTGCCACTACTGCAAGGAGGGCTACTTCCGCGACCTGGGCAAGCCCATCACCCACCGCAAGGCCTGCAAAGGTAGGCGGGGCGGGGCCTGCGCCCGGGCCTCCCCCCCCCCCCCCCCCCCCCCCCCCCCCCCCCCCCCCCCCCCCCCCCCCCCCCCCCCCCCCCCCCCCCGCTCCCCTCTCCTTCTCCTCATCCTCTCTTTCTTTTTTCTCGTCCCCAAACCGAGACCGGCTCGCGCACGCACGCCCGCCTCCCAGGTATTTGGAGGTGTAAGAAGGAACAAAAGGCCGGGGGAGGTGTGATCGCTGCGAGGGAGCAGGGCTCCGGGCCCGCCCCGCCCCTCCGGCCGCACAGGTGTGCCGCATACCACAGGGCGAGGGTCATGTTCACCGAGCTTACCGTCGTCGGCACAAAGGACTCTCTTTCACCAGAGCCCGCACAGATGCAGTTCTTTGGATGTGTGCACACCCCTACCCCCCAGCCCCAGCCCCTCAACGCTCCCACAGACGCTCACCTTCGCAGTGATGTGGCGCTTGGGGGGGGCGGGAGGGGCCAGAGGACCGGTTTAATCCACCTGCAAATAGTTTCACTTCTCGGGACAAAAAAACTACAGGGAGACGGGGGCCGGGGTGGGGGGGGGGTGGCGACACTCTATTTTCGTTCACCAAAGCAAGCAGTAATGTTTTAACTTTTTCGGCTGTTTGTTTTCTCCCACTGACAAAAATGAAGCAATGGTCAGATGACTCAGAGGAGCTGATGAAGTGCCAGGGGATTTAGCGACCATGGGGGAGGGGAAAGTGGCCTCCCCCTGCCCTCCCTCCAACATTCGCTTTTGGGAATTCCTGGAACCAGGGCTCTCTGGGTCCAAAACTTGGGGCCTAGAGCCAGAGCTTTGCTGTGAGCATGGCTTCCAGGGGGTAGATATTTTCCCCCAAGGGCTCCTGGGCCCCGAGCCAGCATGGTTGGGGTCCTCACAGGGACCTGTAAAGAGCCTGACGCCAGGCAGACCCAGGCCATGGCAGACATAGGCCCAGATGATAGCTGCGGCAGAGAAACCCTTCTGCGACCACTGCTTAGCCTTGGCTGCAGCCACAGTATCATCTTCTTAACAGGAAATCCACCAGATGTCGGGCACTTGTGTGCTGGACTGATTACATAATTCACAGGCTCCAGTGCAAAATGAAAACCCCTGGGGCTTCGTGTTCAGGAATTGCTAAGAATTTCAAAATGGCCAGCAGCGTTTCATCCAAGCATGTACCCTTCTGAGTGTGGGGCTCGGGAGGCCGGCCCTGCTTGTGCAGAATGCTTTTCTCCAGAAAACAGGTTCCTAGTGTCTTTGCTCCAGGAGAAATCCCTTGGATTCCAAGTGAGCGAGGGATGGATAGAGTGGCTCCCAACACACAAGTAGACTGCTCTTCTTCCAGATCTGTGGACTTAAGGCTGCCTCTGGTGGTTGCTGGGAGAAATTTAAGCATAAAGGTAGCTGGGCTATTTCCACGTTAAAAACAAAAACAAAAAACAAACACAAATAACAAACTGATCCAGGGGAGAATCCCCTGGAGGCTTTGACCTGGGACTGAGAATGTGACCTGGGCAAAGAGACCCAGGAAATGTCCACAGTGGCAGGAAGGCAGGGGCACCAGGGAAGGAGGGCTTTGAGTTTTCAGAGAATGTAGCCTGGAAGGTAGCCAATGCTTGTGCCCAAGTGTTTAGTGTCTCTTTTCTGTAGAAGAAATCGGAGTCAGGGTCTTGTAAACAAGCTGGTTGCACATAGATTTCTTGGGGATTTGGCCAAGAAATTTTAGTCAACAAGAGCCACTCAGGTGGGCAGCCCTGTGGTGGTGGGTGCAAAGGTCTGGTCTCTGCCTGAAAGGGCACTGGTCACTTCCCGTGGTGCCAGTTTCTGCTGTCAGAGCAGGGAAGGCATGTCGCCTGGAGAATCAGAAAGGAGCAGGGCCTTGGTCCTCTTGCCATCTACCTCCCCTCCCCTTCCTCTGTTGCTGTGGGGACGGTCGAAGGCTGTGTGTGGCTTCTCACCGTTGGGAATGAGGTGTCAGGAGGCCACAGGGTCGTGGGAACCTGCAGATCATCCTCCAAGGCTCTGCCACTCTGGTTAAAGATGCTGGCTTCCTTTCCTGGTTTCCAGGAGGGATAGATACAGGCAGATGACGGTGCGATCCTGTCTTATTTCAAATACAGTGGCCAGCCTGGGTGGCCTTTCCTCCCAACCCTGGACAGCAAGTGCTTTGGTGGTTACCTGGGAGAAGTACCCATCCATGGAAGAGGAGAAATAAAGGATGGAATCTGCTCCGGGGAAAGGTCTTGGGAAAGGGTGGGACTCTTAGTGCCTCCTGATTGGTGGGGAAGGCGCTTCAAGGATCCTGCCTCCTGATTGGTGAGGAAAAGCATTGCCTGAAGTGCCCTGTTTCCTGATTGGTGAGAAAAGACAACGCCTGAAAGATCTGCTCTCTGATTGGTGAGAAGAATGTGATCTGACAGGGCCTGCCCTTTCATGGGCGCATGCCTTGAAAGTTCCAGATCTTTCCCCTTAGCTCTTCTTTTCCTAGTGTCCCCACCCGAGGACCTGGGGAAAGTTGAATCAGCAGTTCCGTCACAGAACATTCCCCACCAAAGAGAGACACTGGACTCTTGGCAGGAACGGGCTGTGGGAGTTCAGACCCAGCAGGGGATGTGTTCCCTTGAGACCTGCAGACAGGGGTGTCTCCATCTCTCTCACACACTGCCTTGAAGATGGATTAAGGAAACGGTTTCCTTGGTTGAAGCATTTGGTCCCAGCATTTTGATTTCAGATGGTTTGCTCTCCGAACCTTCCGAGATTGCGTAGGTGTGGAGTCACCCCCAACCCTGGCCCTGTTGGAGCTCTCGGCCGAAGCTGCACTTCTCTGCTCTGTTTCAGATGCATTTTCTGGGGCACAGGGATCTTGACTCCAGTTGGCCGTTGGCCTTGAAGGTGCTTGGGAATAGCCCTGGGGGGGGGGCTCTTTTACCCCTGACCTCCCCGGGCCTGGGTGGAGCCCCGGGCAGGGGGGCCCGAGGCCACCCATACACTGCCGGTGATTGGCTGACTCCCATCCTTGTTCAGTTGAGAGCAGGGGTGGACCCAGACAAGAACAGCTTGGAGCAAGGGCACTCCATCCCAACGCCATCATCATCATCATGCCGTCCCCCATTGGGGAAGTTTCGTAGCAACAAATTTGTTGGGTTCTTTCTGCCCTCCCCTAGTTTAGAACCAGACCGGAGGCTGGCAGGGCTGGTGCATACAAAGGACTGTAATCAACATGCCCGGGGGACAGGCGGCTGCACTCTCCCGCTATTCAGTGCGATTTCACAGCCCTGGGAAGGCCTCATTATGGCGTGGGGCTGTTGTCCTATACAAAGTCAGACCAGATGAATCTCTCCCTTTTCTAGCAGAATGGTGTGTGAAAGATACTCGTCCTGGAATCTGTCAGAAGATAGGCGGTTTTGTTTACCATTTGTCTTCTTTATGGACTTGCCGGCTCTTTCTCTTTAGAGCCGGCAAAGAAGACGTTACCGTTTAACCATTTCAGGCGTGCCTCCATTTAAACGATATTAATTTATCATCTCCTCAAACCATCTGTGATGGATAAAGACATTCCAGGAGGCTCCCGTGAACCGAATTGCGATGAGGACGGGGATGTCGCCACCGCATCTAGCCTCCCCACCCAGGGCTGCCTGTCTCTTTGGCCCGTTCAAGTGCAGTCACCAGGGCCCAACGCTGCCTGGCCGCTAAGAAGGTCTGGGCCGCGTGAGCAGAAGCCCGCGATGGTCCACGTCGTCTTCACCAGGGCTTGCTTGCTGCCCACCCCCACCCTGCCCACGCTGTTTCTTCCACCAGCTCTGCCAAGGGTTGGGGAGGACGCTGGTGCCTGGGGCCACCCCCCGGGCTCCTCGACCGCTCTGAGGCATAGCCAAGGCTGAGAAGCACGGCAGTAAGGAGATTAAGAAATGTGCACGTGACCTGCTCTTGTGTTGAGCAAGGGACTACTCACAGGGGGCCTAGGATTTCTTCCTTAGAGGGGAGAGACTTATTCTCCATGAGTTTCAGTGTTTTGATGGCACTCCTGATGAAAACTTGGTGGAGGGGGATGTGTGTTTAAAATTGTCTTTTTTTTTTTTGCCTTTTCTAGGGCCGCACCCGCGGCATATGGAGGTTCCCAGGCTAGGGGTCTAACAGGAGCTGTAGCTGCCGGCCTTCGCCACAGCCACAGCAACGCGGGATCCGAGCCGCGTCTGCAACCTACACCACAGCTCACGGCAACGCCGGATCCTTAACCCACTGAGCGAGGCCAGGGATCAAACCCGCAACCTCATGGTTCCTAGTCGGATTCATTAACCACTGCACCACGACGGGAACTCCTGTGTGTTTAAAATTGTAGAAACTTATGTCTTAGCGGTGAGTCTAGGGGTTTAGGTGTTCAGCCTGATGCCCTAGTGTCCAGATGAAGGATGGGATGGGGTAATCATTACTGCTACATGGTGTGAGTGTGTGTGTGTGCAAGTGAAAAAGTCTAGCTCTGGTCATCTGAAGGTTTGGTCGCAGCACAGCTAGGAACCTGAGACCCCCGTCCCTTCCTGGCTGCAGGGTAACGTCCGTGCAGCCTATAAAAGTCTAGAAACCAGAGATGCCCTTGCATTTTGTGGGCTCCTTGTCACCATTCCCTTTCTATCATCTCAGAGGGAGAAGGGTTGGTTGTCTTGGGCAGGAAGGTACTCGGTGAGTGGCTAGAGCAGCTCCCAGCTCAGAGGGCAGAGACCACAACCCCAGGGTCCAACTGAGGCCAGCACCCATGGGGCGAGAGCCCGTCGGAGGAGAGGAGACCCGCTGGGTCTCCAGTCTCAATGCCCGGCGAGCGTCGCGCCAGCGAGCATCGCGCAAGTCACGGGACCTCCCTGGACCGCAGTCTCCTCATCTGTGAAATCATGTTCAGATTATGGTCTCTCGAGTCCCCTCCAGCTTTGACGTTCCACATCCCACGTGCTCTTTTTAAAAAATGCAAAATGACGCAATCGGACCATGTCTCATGCCAGTGAAGTCTGTGACTTGGTAGCTCAGAGAAGCTGGCAGCACCAGGAAATCGGGGTCAGGTGGTTTTGTCCCCCAGTCTTTACAGATGAAGAGAGTCGCTCATCTTGTGACCCGGCCCTCGAGGTCCCCTGCTCTGAGGCAGGATCTTTCAGGCCCAGCCCTCCGTCTCATTCTCCTGGGCACCACTGGCCAGTTTCTTCACCTCGCTGGGTGTCAGTCCCTTGCCTCTGAGGCCTGCTCTTGTCCTGATTCCACACGGACGTTCCTAGAGTGTCCCCAGGGGCCCGGGTCTGAGCAGACAAGCCCCCCGATCTTCACGCTCCCCTCGTTAACGGGTGCTTTTTACCTGGGAAATAGCATTTGCTGCTGGGGAGCAGCAGGTGGACCCCAGCCACAGGCTTGGGGTGAAGAGCTTTTTAAAGCCAGGCGCTTGGAGTTACTGAGACCCGGGTTCAAGTTCCACCTCGGGGTGAGGTGCTCACTCTTCTGTGCTTTTGCTTTCTAATCTGAAAATGGAAATAACAGTCCCTGCTAGGGTTTCAGTGTAGATGAAATAAGATGACATAGAGCCTGTGTTGTCCAGCCCCTGCCCGCGCCAGTGCATGCGGATAACATGCCATGCGCGCGCGTGCGCACGCGAACACTCTGGGAACCATCTGCAGGACCTGTGCCTTTTGCCTCAGCTGTAAATTGGGTGCAGGAAGACCAGAGTTAACTAGATCACAGAGGGTCGGATAACCCAGTTTGGGGTTACGGGGCTCCCCCTTCCACTTCCTGCCGTCTGCATCTTGCTCCGAAAGGAGCGGGGGGAAAAGAGAGGTCATGCGGCTTGAAACATTTACTCTTTGGTGCCTGCTTAGCGACTGCTGGGAGAAAGAAAAGCAGAGCCTCGGAGGAGGTGGCCACAGACAGCTGAGAAGAAGCTGGTGGATGATCTGCGGCTTTAAATTCTCCTCGCTCCCTCGCCAGCCTGGAGAATTTCGGAGTGGGGCGTGTCCGTGGTCGAGGTTGCGGTGGGATGTGAGGGGAGTGTCTCTCCTGCGTGTCCCTCCTCCTTTCCTCCAGATTCACGGGGGCCATGAAGCGGCCTCTTCAGAACGGAGAGGGCAGCAGATTGGCGCCGAGTGTTTGCACTGATTCAACACGGGTTTAGGGAGTTCCGCGCGGGAACTGGGGTACAGAGGTGACCAGGACAGACACCTTCCCCGGAGCTCGTTGACTTGCAGCAACCTCCCTCCTCCTCCCTGACCCTCGGAGCAGCCAGAGCTCAGCCGGGCCCACGTGGCAGGGCCCGTCTCCGGGGCCTGCCCGCTCCCGCTTTCTTCATGGGAGGCTTCCAAGTACACAGACAGCCTTCCTCCCAGCGGAGAAGGGGTTTCACCCTAACCCGGCGCCTCAGGCAGAGATAGACCTTGGAGTCCCAGGGCCCCCTGCCTGGCTCTAGCTGCCACGTTCACCAGCGGCAGCACCCCGGGTTCAGGGCAGAGCGGTTTCTCCCCCTAACGCACCCCTCTGGGCCCTGGAGCCCTGGTGGGCCCTGGAAGGGGTGTGTCCACTAGACCCTGGCTGGGCAGGGCCGCCCCCAGCAGCTGGTGTTTGGCCCTTTCTTAAAAGCCCGGCACAGAGGGCTCCCAGCACAAGGCTGCCTGTGGGCAGGGCCCCCGGAGAAGCAGTTGGTGCAGGCCTTGCCCATGACCCCATGCCAGCCTCCTGCTCAGCCTGGACCTCCAGCGCAGTCCCCACCCGAGGCCCCACGGGCCACCTCTTAGAAACAGCCCTCAGGTCGGTGCATTGGTGAGGACTGCCGTGGGGGACACGAGTGATCCCAAAGTCCCCGATGACTGATCCCCTGGCCTGGCATGTCAGGGACCCTCAGACCTGCAGCCTGCGGCTCCCCTCCCCTGGCAGAGGCGGTGACTTCCAGTGGGGGGAGCCGTGCCAGGAAAAGGCCCCCAGGCTGGTGGGTTGAGTGGCAGGCCTGGCTGCCCTCTCCTGAGGCCCAGGAAGTGCTTGGGCAGAGCCCTCTGAAAGAAGACACTTACCTGGGGCCCAACACGAGCTGTGACCGGGCTTCGGGGCCCAGAACAGTGGACCACAGGCGGGGGGTGGGGTGGGGGGACACACAAACAGCATACATTATTTCTCACGGTTCCAGAAGCTGGATTTCCAAGATCAAGGTGGCAGCTGAGCTGGTTCCTGGCTTGTCTTTTTGACCTGCATCTTCTCCCTGTGTCCTCCCAGCCGTTCCTCTGTATGTATCTGTGTCCTCATCTCCTCTTAGGAGGACACCAGTCACGTTGGCTTAGGGCCCAGGCTAGTGACTGAGTTGTACCTTTATCCCCTCTTTAAAGAGCCTGCCTCCAGGTACAGTCCCATCCTGAGGCACTGGACCCAGGATCGGGGCGCCCTGCCTTCCAGGTCAGCTTTGTCAGGGCCCCGGGCAACCCCGGTGCCCTTCTCAGAGCTGATAAACCACATCTCAGAGAGGAGACTCGGCCCAGTGCAGCGGGTGGTGGTGTCGGGCCGGGCGGCCCCTGGGTGCGGAGGGAAGGCCTGCCTGCAGGAGCAGTCTTCCGGTGCCCTGAGCCAGGACACTGCAGTGGACTGTGGCCGTGGGGGTGATGGTCCCGGGGCACAGGCCACTGCCTTGGATCCTTGGAGCCGTGTGGAAGCCAAGCCCTAGCCTGTTGAGTCGGAAGCGACTTTAGGGCAGGTATGGACTCTGTCCTTGGAGATGGGCCATCTGAGGCTCAGAGAGAGCAGGGCGCTATTCCAGGGTCACACAGCATTAGTGGCAGCGCAGGGTCACGCTGGGATCTCCTGAGGCCCATCTGAAACATCTGTGTGTCCTGAGCTGTCCTTTCCTGGCTGATTACCCGGAGCAAGGACAGTCTGGGTTCTTCTCTGCGCAGGGAGGCCCTCCAGCCCGCGCCTGTGTGAGAAACCCAACCCTGCTGCCTTCTCAGGCCCCGGGCTTCCTCTGGTCTCACCTTCCTCTTTATGGAAAAACCAGTAGGTTGTTCCCCAGGCCCAGGTGCTGCCTGCTGCGTGCGTGCAGAGGGGTGGCCTCCCGGGGAATGGCCTGACCTCTGCACCGAGTGGCTGACTTCCAGGGAAACGGGAGTCACCCCGCGGCTTCCTGCAGCAGATGTTCCGACCCAGACCTCGTTCTCAGGAGAATCAGGGCGGCCCCGCTCCCCTGCCAGCTGTGGCTCTGTGTGCACGGGCATCTCTCTGTGTCTGGGTGTCTCAGGTTGTGGGGCCGCAGCAGGATCCCTTTGGCTTTCTCTCCCCGGGGACCAGGGCTGGTATCTCCTTGGTAACCGGTGGGTGGTTCAGACCTGCTTCCCGTGACACAGCTGGCCGAGTCCCTTGTTCAAGGCGTTAGAGGACCCAGTGCGGGCTGTGGTCACCAGGCAGTGCTCCCCACACCTTGAAACTCACCCTTCTTTGCACAGAGGGTATAACTTAGGCTTTCCTTATTCGTGGGCTTTGGGGAAGAGTCCTTACTTTGGGGCCATGTAGCTTGGAATTGAGAACGAGCACAATGAAAGTCTCTCTTGGGACCACATTTGGCTGCAGATAACAGAGATGCCACCTGGCCTCGGTGTCAGTAAGGATGCCTATGTTTCTCCTGGCAGAATAAGAAGCCCAGGGGGCAGTCCAGGGCAGGCGAGGGCCCTGGTGATGCGCTCAGAGATCAGGCCTTTCCCTCCCCTGGCACCGCTTCCTCTGCCTGCAGTTCTGTTCAGTCCGGGGGCTCCTCTCTACGGTTATGCCAAGTTCATAGCTGGTGGGAGGACCTGAAGGATGACGTGGGAGGGTATGGATGTGCCCAGGTGTTCCCAGGTGTGCGGGTGGCAGTGCTGTGCTGCAGGAGGGCTCCACCGTTGGGGGTGGTCCCACCTCTCCGTGTTGTGGTCTGTGCACGTGGGTCAGAAAGAAGAATTTTCCAGCATGGCAAAGGGAAGAGGAAGAAGAGTCTATTGAGATATGAGACGGATGCTGCTAGTGCAAGACGACTTCCTGATGATCTGGGAGAGCCGAGGCCCAAGCATGTAGCGCTGTCTGTTTTTATAGCCCTGGGAGAGCAGGGGTCTCGCTATGCACCTGCTGACATCCTGATTGGTTGGGGAAAGAGGAGTCTTACCATATACTTGCTGGCTGGCTGGGGGCGTGTAAGGAGGAGTGGGCCACATGCCTTTCCCAGTCGGGGGCAGGAAGGAAAGGCCAGGTTGCTCAAGCTCGGGAGGGGGGCGTTACAGTAAGAGAGTGGGGTGACTATAAGGGTCTGGTCATTCTTGTCTTGGCCGGAGGCTTTGAGTTCCATCTCCTGGGTGGGGGCCTTGAAGCCCCTTGAAGCACCTCCCTGGAGGTGCCCTAAGTAGCCTCCAGAGCCCCCACCCTCTGGGACCCGATGGCTTTTTTTGGGGACCCGTGGTTTGTGTGGCAGCCCAGCCTGCTGTCTCTGGGGATCCAGGCAGAAGGGCCGATTGGGCAGTCTTGGGAGAATCTTGGGAGAAAGATTCGGAAGTACCACACAGCCAAGCGCCCTCTCTTTTAATCAAAGGATGGGCCTGAGGATGTGCCGGCTCCGCGACGTGGCACGGCTGCCCTGCCATCACCGAGGATGGCCCTCAGCTCTGCCGACCCCAGCTGGCAGCCCACCAGCGGGCAGGGGCCGCGGGTGAGGGCGCTGCACACGGCTCCCTGCCAGGCTCTGCTCTGGGCCAGCTCCGGCCTTGGTGAAGAGGACCTGGGCCTACGGCTCCCTGCCAGGCTCTGCTCTGGGCCAGCTCCGGCCTTGGTGAAGAGGACCTGGGCCTGGGGGTGACTGGGCTCTGACCCTCCAGTGACCAGGCAACCTTTGGTGACCTCTGTCCAGCCAAGTCCAAGGCCCCGAAGTTCCTGGCACACAGCTGTGTTCTGTCCACGTGGCGGGGAGGACGTCTTGGCATGGCTTTTCGGATTACCAGCAGGCCTGCGAAGCGGGCCACGGGAGGTCAGCTGGCGGCGGCCTCGGCAGTTCACATCCGCCCGGTACCCACGCTCACGTCAGGGGCTCGGGCGCCCGGGTCCCGGGCTGTGCTGTGCCCTCTGCTCTCACGGGGCCAGCTCAGCGATGCTCCTCAGGCTCCGAGAGGCTGGAGGGGAAGGTCAGAGGTCACCTCCCATCCACCCCTCCTCACATGATCATCTACTGAGTGAAAAAAAAAAGAAAAAACCGAAAGGGGCAAACTTGAATTCATAGATTTAAGACAAGTTTCTAACAAAAGGACTCGACGCTCTGTGCGGGGGAAGATTGGGACAGTGCGTGTCCTCCCCCGGGGCTGCGTCCCCCGCCCTCCTCTAAGCCCACACGGGACCCCCGTGGCCAGGACCCCCACTCCCAGAACTTCCAGAAGCACAACTTTGACAAACAATTCCTGACATTCCTCTGCTTTCTGCCGCCTCCCTCCTCCTTCGTCTTCCTCATTCTCCTCCTCAGCCTCTCCTGGGCCCAAGGCCGCAGGGAGCAGCCGGGTCTTCACCCGAAGCTCCCCTTTGGGGAGCTCTGCGCTCACTTATTCCTTTGGAGATTTTTTTCCATTTGGAAGAGAAACAGGGCAGCTTTGGCATCCAGTGAAATTGCTGCAGGCTGTCCTCCTGCAGACAACGCCCCCCTGCTCTCCTGGCTTCCCTGGGGAGGGCGAGGGGGGCCCCCGGGGAGGCGGGGACAGGCCGGAGGCCGGCCTCTTTCAGCCTGCCTCCCCTTCGCCTCCTGCACTCTGGGTCTCCTGCCTGGGTCCAGGAGGCAGAGGACTGTATCTGCAGGTACCGCAGATCTTGCCCAAGCATCACAGAGTTGCTGGGTGTCTTAGTCCACTCTAGCTGCTCTAGCAAAACAGCCAGAGGAGTGCGTGTTGTGGTTCAGCGGGTTGTCTCTGTGAAGATGCAGGTTCTATTCCTGGCCTTGCTCAGAGGGTTAAAGACCCGACATTGCTGTGGCTGTGGCACAGGCTACCACTGCAGCTCCAATTCGACCTCTCACTTGGGAACTTCCATATACCGCAGGTGCGGTGGTAAAAAACAAACAAACAAAACCGCCATAGGCTGGGTGACAGACCACAGATAGGTCTCAGTTTTGGAGGCAGAGAAGTCCAAGATTAAGGGGCCTGCAGAGTCAGCATCTGCTGGAGGTTGCTTCCTGGTTTGCAGCCCGCGGCCTTGCTGTGCTCGTAGAGAGAGCTTTCTGTCTGTCTCTTCCCATAAGGGCGCTAAGCTAAGGTCCCACCCTCACCACCTCCTTTAAACAGAATTACCTCCCAAGGGCCTCACCTCCTAAGGTCGAGGGTTAGGGCTTCAGCATAAAAGTTGGCAGCCGGGAGGGGGACAGACATTTAGTTCACAGTAGTCTGGGGGGGGTGCCTTCAAACTCCTCTGGCCATTTCATGGCTGGGATCGGGTCCTCGGAACACAGGGAGAGAGCCTCAGGGAACAGTGTGACAAGGTGGGCGACCGCAGCGCTCTGGCCTGTTCCGAACTGGGAGGAGGGGTGTGGGATGCAGCAGGCAAGGGACCCGAGATTCAGGGCTTCATGGCACCTCGCAGCTTGGCCCTTCCTTTTCTACCCCCCCCCCCCCCGCATCTTTGCATTTAATCGGAGTCTTTAAATGATCACAGTGACTCTTCCTCCTAGTGCCGCACTTGCTGGGTTTTGTGATCCCAAGCCTGAGCCCCAGGCTGCTGGCTGCAAATCAGGGTGGGTGGACAGAGCCCAGCGGGTACAGCAGCCTGGGAGGGGTGTCACACCTCCCTGCTGACTTCCTCTGACCTGGCAAACCCCCGGGGCTCCATCAGGCCCCTCCCACCCAGAGGGTGGGCCGGGAAGCCTGGGGACCAGGAGCTGGCTGGGGGCACAGGAGCGAGAGGCCAGGAACCAGCCTGTCAAGGGCAGTGTACGCCCAGTTCTGCCTCCTGCACGCGCCATAACCTCACGGGGTGCTTAGGCCTTCTTCCCAGGGTTTCTTAAGAGCTTCCGGACCTTCCTGCTGCCCGTAAACTCCTTTCAAGTCCGTCACTTCTCATTCTAATCCCCCCCCGTTTCCAGGTAGGCAGGTGGGCAGTCGTCAGAGCTTCTGGAACGAGTGCGGGCTTGCCAACCCCAGCTTCGTTCTTCCCCTGGGCTGGGGTTCAGGGCACTGTTGGGTGGGGAGGGCCCCCTGAGGGGTGTGTGTGCGTGTGTGTATTCAGGCCACTCAGGCCCTCTGACCCCATGTTGTGTGTTCTCTACAGCCTGTGATTGTCACCCAGTGGGCGCCGCTGGCAAAACCTGCAACCAGACCACGGGCCAGTGTCCCTGCAAGGACGGCGTGACCGGCGTCACCTGCAACCGCTGCGCCAAGGGCTACCAGCAGAGCCGCTCTCCCATCGCCCCCTGCATAAGTACGCCGAGCCGCCTTTGGAGGCGGGGCTTGGGCGCGGGGCGGGGCTTTCCGGAGGCTGGTCCCCCGCCCCCCCCGCCCGCGAGGGCAGCTCTGATTCCCGTGGATCTCTGCGCTCTGCGGGCTCCCATGAGACACCCCACCCCCACGAGCCCGTCTTGGGGTCCTCGGAGTGGCCCCCACAGACCTTGCAGGGAACCCCCCACACCAGGGGGGGAGGCTAAGATACCCGCGCCTCCCCGGCCAGACACGAAGGCTGTGTGGGTTCCAGCAGCTTTTCTGACCCTTTGAGTCATCAGGTGTTTCGTGCTGGCAGCGGTCCAGGAATAGCGGATGGGGAACCCCGGCCCTGGGGGCTTGAGCTGGTAGCATTCATCGAGGGCAGAGCAAGCTGAAACGGTTTTCATGACGTCTAATTGTCAGGGTCTCGCGGCTCGCCAGGCTCGTTTCCGGCCATCCAAAAAGCTGCAAAGTGAACGTGATTAGAAAGAAAGCTGGGGGACACCGGCACCGCTATCTGGGCTTCTGAAAACATGGGGCAAAGAGACGAGGTCGCCCTTTAAAGAGAGTCAGGAGCTGTCGGGTTTCCCAAAAGAGGCTGGAGCCAGCATTTCTCATCCCCAAGGGGACAGGCCTTGCAGCTGGAGCTAATGTTTCAGAGTCACGGGCAGAAACGATGCAGAGGGAACTCTCGCTCTCGGACACGCCCTGTCCCTTCCCCCTTCCTCTGGTAAAGGCCGGGCTGGTGCTGGCGGCGAGCATGCCCACCAGCAACCTAAAGACCGCGGCTCCATCCTGAGGTTTCTGTGAGCTCCCCCTTCCAGCACCGGGCCACAGGAACCCAGACAGTGCCTTGGGTGCTTGTGTCTGTTTCACCACAGCCCTGGGAGCCCTGGGGCCCTCTGCTCACCTACCAGGTTGTCCCCAGGCCCAAGCCCTCCAAGCCTCAGGTCCCAGTCGATCTAGAGACCGGGGCTCCGAGAGAGGTCTTACCCCTCACAGTCAGATGTTTGTCAGAATCAGTGAGGGGACCGCTGGTCAGCTGGTCACTCAGCAAGGGGAGGTGAGTCTTTGCCTCTCAGGGACATTTCATCTGTGGTTTGGCCTCGGCTAGAAAGAGAGCCGTGAGGAGTTCCCACTGTGGTTCAACAGGATTAGGTAGTGACACCTGAGACAAAGGTTCCGTCCCCGGCCCGGCACAGGGAGTTAAGGATCTGGCCTTGACGTGGCTGCGGCTTAGGTGGCAGCTGCAACTCAGATCTGATCCCTGGTCTGGGAACTCCATATGCCACAGGGCGGTCAAAAAAGAAAAAAGAGAGAGAGCCATGAAGCCTGGATCTTTCCTGGAGGATGGCTGTACCTCCTCGACTTTTCCGAGCACAGAATTTGTGGGAAATAGTTGCCATTTTAGGTTGAAAAGGCATGATTCCAGTAAAACTTTGGGCAGGCCCTTGCATATTCCGTATGGTCAGCCGGTTCTGCCCACTGAGGAAACACCTTAGCCTGTGAGATGTGAGCCCCTGGGCACCTGGCCGGTGATGCAGGCTTCTCTCTGCACGTGGAAGACACGTCCCAGCCCCCTACACAGCCACCCCGGCCACCGAACCCTTCCCCTCCACTGAGTCAAGGTCAGAGGTGAGCCGGGCCACCCGGCCTGGCGGTGATGGTCACAGGGCCTGGGGACCCCACCTTCTGGCCCAGGGGCCGAGGCGAGTCCGTGACACACACACAGCAGAGGGGCCGGGGTCCTGCCTTGCCCTCGCTCCCGTGCCTGCCGGGTGGAGGGTCGGCTCACCCGGAGAACAGGCAGTGTGCCCGGGCCCTCAGGCCGGCCTTCCCCCGCTGTCTGACATCGGCTCCTGGGCGAGGAGCGGGACCGGGTGGGAGGGCCCGGGAAGGGTGGGAGGAGCCTGCGCTGTGTTCTCGCTTCTCTGAGGTTCAAAGTAACGCGTTTCTTTCCCGATTTTCCTCTTCCTCCCGGAAACTCACGAAGAGATCCCCGTGGCACCGCCGACCACTGCAGCCAGCAGCGTGGAGGAGCCCGAAGGTAAGCGTTCCCCTTTCCTGCTTTCTCGCTTTCGCCGAGGGCTGGGGACCTGGGGGGGTTAGAGGTGGTGCTGGTCGCTGTGAGCGGCACCGGTACCCCTGGGCGGGACTGAGGAGGATGGAGCCACAGGGCATCTTTCTTCAACATCCCCAAACCCGGGGCCCTCAAAGCCTCAATCCTCAAAGCCAACAACGGTAAGAAACTGCCTCCTCGCCCAGCGCCATTCCAGCTGAGGGCCTGTGACTCCTTCTGGGGGCTGCAGAGAAGGAAGGAGGTGGGTGATGGGGATGAAAAAGGCATCCCAGAGCACCAGGGCCCTCAAATAGAATCCGGGGGAGCCCATGCATGGGGACAGGAAGGTGCTCAGACCCTCTCACTGAGGTCGGGAGTCCCCTCCATTGCCAGGGCTGGCCACACACACCGCAGCGGCATCAAGAGCCCCGGTGATTTGGCCACCACAAGAAATCGCAGCCGTTGCCACATCACATTAGCGCTGGTGCAGGTCTCATGAAATACTGCTTGTGCCCGCTCGTTGCTTCAAAGTGATAGAAGTTACCAGACTGGCCACTAGATCCTGATTTATAATCATTCACAAGGAAATACATACATTACCTAACTGTATCATAAATCGGGTTTTGAAAATATTTGGGTAAGTGTATTTCAGTATTTATTAATTTCTTTTATAGTCTTCTGTGGTTTACTTTTGCATTTAAAAATATCACAGTGAGGTGTTCCTGTGGTGGTGTGGTGGAAACGAATCTGACTAGGAACCATGAGGTTGCAGGTTCAATCCCTGGCCTCACTCAGTGGGTTAATGATCCAGCGTGGCCGTGAGCTGTGGTGAAGGTTGCTTGTGTGGCTCAGATCTGGCATTGCTGTGGCTGTGGCGTAGGCCAGCAGCAACAGCTCCGATTAGACCCCTAGCCTGGGAACCTCCATAGGCGGCAGGTGGGGCCCTAAAAAAATAAAAGCCAAAAAGTAATAATAATAAAAATAAAAATATTACAGCGAGAAAGGGTCTGTGGATGTCACCAGTCCTTGATACAAAGAGGGTCACCAAGCCCTGGTTTTGGGCACAGAGAGGGCTTGGAGCCTGGCTGGAGGGAGCACCAGGCGGAGACCAGGTCAGGCTGCACCCAGCATCCTAGACCTGCGACCACACAGGGCTTTTGTATACTGGTACTTGAAGTGGGAGTGGGAATTGGGGGGGCAGAAATGGTGACAGCGGGGCCAAGCATGGACATTGGTGTCAGCTCTGGGGACCCCACTGCTCCTCTCCAGATCAGCTTGTGGGAGAGACCTGCACACCCATGTGGTCTCCGGAATACTTTAGAATAGATGGAATTTTTTGAGTATTGGCCGTGCCCTGGGAACTTGAGAGAAAAGAGAAAAGAGATCCAGAATTTGGGTGCTGGATGTGCACAGTCTTCAGAGAACGCACATATAGAAAAAGACAGAAAATTTCAGGGAGCGCTCAGCCAGACCAGGGGAAACCAAAGGCATTTTGGTCCTGGGTTGTTGGGGAGAATCTGAAGAGCACCTTCAGTCACCTTTGGTTGCGACACCAGGGGTACTTAGAGGAAAAATAGTGCTAGGAAAGGGTTGGAGGTGCCTGGGAGGCGGGATGAGGAAAGTCTTTGGTAAAAACACATTTCAGAGGAACTTCTCCGGTTAGTTCAGCTTTTGGGTAGAGTGGTTTGGAAGTGAGAAGACGCTTCGGTTTAATGGATCTTTTTTTTTTTTTTTTAAGAGTTCAGCTTTTTATTATTGATTGTGTTACAGAAGTTTAAGTCAAAAAGACCAAAGCCCATGTCATCATCGGACTCCTCAGATTCTTTCTTGGCTTCTGTTTTCTGCTCTTCAGCTGGGGCAGTGGTGGTGGCTGGGGCAGGACTTCCTGCTGGTGCAGCACCAGCTGCTGGGGCAGGTCCACCAGCCCCCACATTGCGGGTGAGGCTCCCCAAGTTGACACTGGCCAGAGCCTCTGCAAACAAGCCTGGCCAGAAAGGCTCAACATTTACACCTGCTGCTTTAATGAGGGCATTGGTCTTATCCTCCGTGACCGTCACCCCATCGTCGTGCAGGATGAGGGCAGAATAGCTGCCTGCGAGCTCCGAGACGGAGGCCATGGTGGGAACAAATGCTAGGTGGGTGCTGCTGGGTGTGGTGCTAGTTGCTGGGTAAAGTGAGGGCCTCACCCCAACGCTGCCTTAGCTTCCTTGGAAGGACTGAGCACCTTATTGGCAGCTGATGAAAGTGATTTAATGGAGTCTTGATTATTGCCTCCTTGCTGTGACATGAGTCCCATGGAGCTAAGCTCTTTGGACTGAGCACATAGCTCATCACAAGGGCAAGGCAGACCATTCTCCCGCCTCCCATCTTTCTGGTCCTTGCAAGCTTGACTTTAGGTTTCTTGCAGTGGTTTTTGGCTTTTTCTGCCAAGTTAGAAATGGGCTGGAGTTCCCTGGTGGCTCGGCGCGTTGAGGATCCGGTGTTGTCACTGCTGTGGCTCTGGTTGCTGCTGTGGCACGGGTTCGATCCCTGGCTTGGGAACTTCCACGTGCCACGGGCGGGGCCAAAAAGAAAAACAAAAAGAGATGGGCAAATGGAAAAATAAGTAGAGCAGAAGAAAGGAACAACTCATGAATAGGCCGTGAGAAGTTGTAAAGCACGCAATGACTGCCGCTCACCAACTAATAAACGCTTTTAGCATCTTCCTTTGAAAAGTCCGTTCCAGTTCTCAGTTAACCTGTGGGACTCCTTTTGAGTTTGTTACTGTTTATTTCCTTTCTTCCTTCTGGACGTTTTTTTTTTCTTTCATCTGTGCCCGAGGCATGCGGAAGTTCCCGGGCCAGAAGATGAGATCTGCGCCACAGTAGTAACCCAAGCCATAGCAGTGACAACACTGGATCCTGAACTGCTAGGCCGCCAGGGAACCCCTCGTTCTGGACCTTTAAAAGCATGATAGAAGTGGAAACAAACAGTAAGTGGACACCCTGACAGAGCGCATTCTTCACAGCGGGGCTGAGTGAGTGAGTGTGATGCTTGTTGGGTGCTGTGTCCTTGGCCAGACCTTTAGTAGCCTCCCCTGTGTCTCTGCATGCCTGGGGTCTCTGATGCTCTCTCTGGCGCCCTCAGGCCGTGCCCAGACTGCAGGCGCTGGGACTCTGGGTCTGCCACCCCAGAGAGGCCCTGTCCGCCTTGTCTCAGCAGGAGGGACTATGTGGGCAGGAGGCCAAGCGGCCCCCAGGGAAGCGGGGCCTGGGAGCTAAGTGCTTCCAAGCCTGTCGATTCTCACAGTGTTTGAATAGGGAAGGCCTCGGCTGCCTGAGAACAGCGTGTTTACTTTTGCCTGCAGAACGGAGAATTAATAACGGAGCAGAATTTGTCCTGAAGGCTGATGGGCATAACCTCCCCCTGAACCCATCCCCTTGAAGGGCCGGCCGACCCTAGGGAATGCTGTCAGGGAGGGGAGGAAGCTGTGCCCGTGGTGGGGGCAGGGGCCGGGGGTGGGAGCGGTGGCAGAGGAAACAGGCCGAGAGGGAGATGGGAGCAGCCCACTCCCAATCCACCTGCTTAGGGCTGTAGAGACCTCCGCAGTAGTTGTTGATCTGCATGTTGTTCGGTTTGTGGAGGCCCTGGGTTCAGTGGAAGGAGCACTGTCTTGGAGTCTGGAGACCTGGGGTTGACCCTCCCCTGGCCGTGGGGCCTTGGACGGCGCAAAGACCTCTCTTTTCTGCCTCCTAAAGGACGAAGGGATGGTCCTGGGGCCCTCCCCGCCCTGCTTCTCCTGGTAGGAATGTGGTTTTTTTTTTTTTTTTGGTCTTTTTGTCTTTTAGGGCCACGCCGGTGGCATACGGAGGTTCCCAGGTTAGGGGTCGAATCCAATCGAAGCTGCAGCTGTCAGCCTACACCACAGCCACAGCAAGTGGGGATCTGAGTCACGTCTGCTACCTACACCACAGCTCAGGGCAACGCCATATCTTTAACCCACTGAGCAAGCCAGGAATGGAACCCGCGTCCTCATGGATGCTAATCGGGCTCCTTAACCACTGAGCCACAACGGGAACTCCATGGAGTGAACTTCTGCTAAAGGCTTCTTCCTCCACCCCTCTCCCCGCCTCACGATCAGCTTCTTCCCTTCGCGTCAGTGGGCAGAGGCCGCAGGTAAATAGTTAACACCTGGCTGGGGCGGGGCCTGACCGGCAGCCTCTGCGGCCTTTCCCCGGGTAGAAAAGCCCCCGCCCACCGAGCTCACGTGAGCCTCCACCGGAAGTGGAGTGTAGAGGCCGGGAATGGGCTGCAGGCATCTTCTCGGCAGGCCAGGAGCTGGTGGTACCCGGCTGACCTCCCGTGTTTGAAGGCGTAGGGCTGCCTTCCCAGTGGAAGCTGGACCCAGGATGGAGGTATGACAGCGAAGGGCCAACCCCTGGCCTCCCCTCACCTCCCAACGGGGTCCCGGGTCCCCCTCCGGCCAGGTGCAGTCACTTGTCTGCTAGCTGCACAGGCGCCCAGCGTGGGGTGAATGCAGCGTCCAAGGCCCCCGGGAGTCCTTCGGGGGAGCCGAGCACTGAACCTGCGTGAGCAGCCCTACCTCAGGTGCTCCCAGGCGTGTGTGCGGGAGGTGGGGTGGGTGGGCTTAGAGATGTCGTATCTAGTGGCCTTGCAGACCCTCCATTTTCTCATGGAATAAAATTGGGTTTTTATGGGCCTGCTGCTGGGTAAGCTTGGGTTATTCTCATTTTAGACCTGGGTTTTCCAAGGTGGGGAGAAGGCTGGGTGAGGGGAGGGGGGGGAAATGAGCGGACGCAGCACTGGCCGCGTGTCGGGGAGCGGCGTGGGGGGAGGGGCACTGAATGGGGGGTTCTGCCGCATCTTGGTTTCTCGTCTGCGGAGCCGGGTGATGAGAACCTTGCCCCGGACGGTTGTTGGGATTAAATAAAATGATCTGGGTAAAGCCTTTAATTCCGTGGTAGGCTTATTGTAAGTGAGTAAAACAGTAAAGACAGTGGAACGCCATGGAAGATACAGACAGCCCGGTGTGTGGAGGGGTTGGGCTGAGCTATGGTCTCCCAGCTCCTCCCCACGAGTTGGGTTTGCAAGAGGCCAGGTGTGGAGCATCAGCCTGAGGGCAGGCTCTTGAGAGGAACTTGGTCTGGAGCAGGTGGTGCTGCCCAAGGCAGAGAGAGGACAGCTGAGGAAGTCCTCGCAGATTGTAAAACCCTGTTAAAGGCTGGAAATTAGTAAAAGGTCAAGGGCTTGCCTTCACAGTAGCCCAAACGTGGAAACAGCCCAAATGTCGACCGTGGCAGAATAGACAAACTGCATGTGGCATATCCACGTAGTGGAATGTCATGCAGCTGTGAAAAGGAACAAATACCGACACATGCTACGCAGCTCAGATGAACCTTGAAAATATGCTGAGGGGACAAAGCCAGACCCGAAAGGCCACACATTGTATGATTCCGTTTATATGAAATGCCCAGAATAAGCAAATCCGGAGACAGAAAGTGGATTAGTGGTTGCCATGGACTGGGAGGAGGGAGGAATGGGGAGTGACTCATGGGTGCAGGCTTTCCTTTTGGGGTGATGGAAAATTCTGGAACTAGCAAGTGGCGATGGGTAACATTGTGAATATACTTAATGCCACTGAATTGTACGTTTGAATATGGTTAAAATGGTAAATTTTATGTCATGTCTTTTTTGCCACAACTTCAAAAAAAGTCGAGTTTTGGAGGTCAGAGTTCAAGGGTGCAGTGAATCTGGTTGGTTTTGGGGGGCTGAGTGAGAGTGGGAACCGTGGGGACAGGGCACTGGGTCTGGGGCTGCAGTGGGGGACATGCTTACCTTCCTGAGCCCTAACTCACTGGGGAACTTTTCAGGGTGGTGGTGGGGGTCCCTTAGCACCGCTCCACCTTGTCCCCAAGCAGAAATAGCTCGGCCAGTACAGGGAAATGGCATACGTCTTGTGTTGTCTTCAGCAGTGTTGCCTAGCATTACGGCTGTACAGCCTGCATCCTCTTGTGCTTTTAGAGTCATCGAGAAGGATGTGGTGCCCTGAGTCTTAAGGCAGCCGTTTGTGCTCCTGGTATAAGAGGAAGGGGCCTGTAGGTCCATGGGGGGAATTCTCAGAGCTGGGGTCACTGACCATGGGTCCGTGGGAGGAATATTGCTGGGAGCTGGAGTCACTGACCATGGGTCCATGGGGGGAATACTGCCGGGAGCTGGGATCATTGACCGTGATCATTGTGAGAAGGAGGTCTGTTAATTGACTGAGGACCCGATTTTCAAAGGATGGTGTGAAATAGGGTCAGCTGTGGGGTAAATGGTCATCAGATAAGTATCCTGAGAGGAGATTGGACCAGACTCCTGAGGAATGATAGACTCTGGCTAAATGGAGGAGGAGGAGGCGGCGGTATTTGTATAAGGCGTGCTTCTGCCAGAAGCTCCTACCAGTTCTTAGCCATTTAATCATCTCTTCCACCCAGATGAGATCGATACTGTTAGGATCCCATTTTACATGGGAGAAACGGAGGCACTGAGAGGACAGTGAGCTGGGGTTCCAGTCGAGGCCCCGGGGCTGTGAGTCTGTGATTGGCATTAACCTCCCTGCTACTCTGCCTGTCAGTTGTTGCTTGTTGGTCGGTTTAGGCTAGTAAAATATATGTACCTGACCGTGTGGTAACATCCTACCAAGAGAGAAAACAAACTTGTGGGTCCCTGGGGGACCGGAAACCAAGGTAGAGCTGGAGGTACAGCCAGTTAGAAGGCACCATTTTCCACAGGTGCCAGTTAAAGCGACCCTTGGGAGTGTGGTTGGTTGGTGTGTGTACATGGGGCGGGGTGGGGGGTGCTGATGTGGCTGAGTTGCAGGTTCCGGGCTTGGGAGAACCAGTTAGCAGTGACCTGTCCCACTGGTCACAAGGCAGCTGAGGGAGACGGGGCGTATGGATCAGCTTATACCTAAAAGTAGGTGGGAGGTGGCAAATAGGTAGGGTCTCGCAGCTTTCCTTGCAGCACCTGTGCTAGAAGACGCAGCTATAGAGAATCAGCTGCAAATGTTAAAACTGAATTCCCCGGGGAGGCCATTACAAAATTAACATACAGGAGTTTTCTCTTGGCTCAGCAGGTTTAAGTTATCACTGCTATGGCTTGGGTTTGATCCCTGGCCAAGGAACTTTCACATGCTGTGGGTGTGGCCAAAAACACCCCAACAACAAAATTAACACACAAAGGTCAATAATTTTTCTTATATATCAGCAATAACTAGTTAGAAAACCTTGTCATCCTGAGTGAAAAGCATATAGTGGGATATCTGGCCTTTAGTAAGTGAGGAATATACTTTTTTCTTTGTAAGATACTGGAAAAAACTCGCAATTAGAATAGCAACAAAAATACCAAATACATACAAATAAATGTAGCAGTTAAAGTTCAGAATTATACATTTTTATAAAAAGGATAAAACTTCCCCAAGGGGACATTAAAGAAAAAAAATGGAAGATCTTACCATGTCCTGGCGGGGGGGGGGCAAAACTAAAATTGTAAAATGTCAGTTCTCTCTAGCATCTATAAATTTACCAAAATTCTAGTTAAAATCCCAGTTGGAAAGAACATGATTCTTAAGTTCAGCTAGAAAAATAAATGAGTAAAAATAAATAGCTGAGAATGTCTTTTAAAAGAAGAGTGATGAAGGGTAACTTGCCTACCAGATTTTAAAAATATTGTAAACAGGATATTTCCATCAGTGTGATATTGACTGTTGGCATAGGAATAGAGAAATCACCAAAGCTGAGTAGAAAGTCTAGAAATAGACTTGAATGTAAACATTAGAACTTGTATGTGATAAGGCTGTGATTATAAATCAGGAAAAGGATGAATCAGTAAATGGTGCTAGGAAAACTGCCTATTTATTTTAAAGTAATAAAATTGCTACTTCATGCTGCAAGCCCACATAATGAATTCTTAAAAAAGGTTCTAAAATAAAACATATTAGTGTCAATATAACCTTGAGGGTGGAGTTCCCATTGTGGCTCAGTAGGTTAAGAACTCGAATATTATCCATGAGGATACAGGTTCAATCCCTGGCCTCCCTCACTGGGTTAAGGATCTAGCATTACCACAAGCTGCGGCATAGGTCATAGTTGCAGCTTGGATCCGGTGTTGCCGTGACGTAGGCCAGTAGCTGCAGCTCTGAATTGACCCCTAGCCTGGCAACTTCTATATGCCACAGGTACAGCCTATAAAAAAAAAAAAGTATATGTATATATATATATATATACACACACACACACACACACACACACACACACACATATATAATGCATACATATACACATTGGGGTAAAGACTTTATAGAAGGCTACAAAAGTCAGAAATCATAAAGGGAAAGGTTTTAAGTAGATAAAACATCTGTATTTTGAAAATCTCTCATGAGCAACATAAGGTGAACAAAAAACTGAGATAAATTTTTGACCTCGATGACCAAAGATTAATATCCTCAATAAATAGCTTTTACAGTTCACTGCAAAAGAGATCCTGATACAAAATCGAGGTTAGAAAAGGAGCTAGAAGAGTTCCCATTGTGGCGCAGCGGTTAACGAATCCTACTAGGAACCATGAGGTTGCGGGTTTGATCCCTGGCCTTGCTCAGTGGGTTAAGGATTCGGCGTTGCCGAGCTGTAGTGTGGGTCACAGTCACGACTCGGATCTGGCGTTGCTGTAGGCTGGCAGCTGTAGCTCTGATTAGACCCCTAGCCTGGGAACCTCCATATGCCGCCAGTGCGGCCCTAAAAAGCAAAAACAAAAAAAACAAAACTAGAAATTCAGAGAATTTGTACAAATGGCAATAAGCATCTGAAGTGTTATACGTCTTGGTAATAGAGAAATAGTAGTAACGAATACCATTGCTAAAAACCTCATTCAGTTGACACCGTTTGGAAAACCAAAAATACTTCCTAGGATTGAAAGGGTTAAGGAAATAGGCATTGCCCCCTCTGTTAACTGGAGGGCCACCTCGTACCACTTTTAGAAGGGCCATTTGGCATCATGTATCAGAAATGTACCTTTGACCCAGTCTCTTCACTTCTTGGAATTTAGCCTAAGAAAGGAGTGATGTGTGGTAAGACTTAGCTTAGGCTGCTTATTGCAGCATCGTTGACAGTGACAAAAGAGAGACAACCATATGTCTTTCCGTAGGGTTTTAGTTACTCAGTTCTGGAATATCCATAGAATTATCTTGTAGGAGAATATATTTAAGTAGGAAGTGAAAAGATACAATGTATTGCCAAAGCACCATCGCCAGTGACACACAGAGGGTCAACTTCGGTGAAAAGACAAGCTTACAGAGCATTTCAAATAAGCTCTTGCCTGGTGTATTCCAGCCTGGGGCTATTCGGCCCCCAGGGGACACTGGGCCATTTCTGGAGGCGTCTTTGGTTGTTACAGCCAGGGCGAGAGTGCTCCTGGCATCTAGTGGCTTGAGGCCAGGGACGTTGCTCCTACCCCGTGTGGCTGTGGCCGAGGACAGCCCCTGCCTCAGTGGGGATCCAGCCTGCAGTGTTAATAGCAGGCAGAGGTGTTAACCCTGGTGTACCTTATGGGATGACCCCGTGCGCTCGCTCTGTGGGGGTTAAGGAGGGCTGCTGCCACTGCCTTCATAGCTGGACCCGCTCATTGGATGCGCGTTGCGCTGCGGTGGGTGCCGCCAGGGGATTAAAAGGAAGGTTTCCAAAGTCAGCGGGCGTTTCCGACGTGACCATGGGAAGTGCTGTGTTCACATTGCCGAGTGTTTGTGTCCTTTTTCCTGGTGAGTTTTAGCCCAAACTAATATGAAAGTTACCTAGAGTTCTGAGCTTTACTGTGTATCTGCATATTTTGTGTTGTTTTTCTTTTTACATACTCTTGTGACATAAGCACCTTTCAGGGGCCAGGGTTTGAAGCTGCACCACAGCTATAACCAGAGCCACAGCAGTGACAACACTGGGTCCTTAACTGGTTGAGCCATGAGGGAACTCCCAAAATAACGTTTTTCTCGGCTGCACCCACGACGTGGAAGTTCCCAGGCCAGGGATCGAACCAGTGCTGCAGTCGCCACCGGTGCCACAGCTGCGGCAACACTGGATCCTTAACCCACGGCGCCACACGGGAACTTCCTATCACCATATTTTGAATTAATGTAATTCAACTGATTATCGTTTTATGATGAAAAATCTTAGCACGGCAAGAACAGCTTGGTTGGGCCCCCACATTCCTGTCTTCGATGTCACATTGTGTCCTGTTTGCTTCAGCAGTTTGTTTTTTTTTTTTGAAGTATTTTCCAGGAAAATCTTAGACTTCATGACATTTCACCCAGCATATTTCAGAATCCCTTTTCTGAAAAAGAATATTTCCTACATCTTCTCAACAGCATTATTACACCTAACAAACCAAAATCAACAAAATTTCTTGAGTATCATCTGATGCCTGGTCCATCCTCCAGTTTTCTGTGTTGTCCCCCAAACTCCTGTCTTTCACAGCTGGTTTACTCAGTGGTTTAGTTTTTTGTTTTGTTTTGTTTTAACCTAATGATTTTTTTGCCATTACTTAATGAATTTTATTATAATTAGAGGTGTACAAAAATCACCACAACTCAATTTTTATTGCATTTCCATCCCAAACCCTCAGTGCACCCCCCCACCCCACAACTTGTCTCATTTGGAAACCGTTATAGGTTTTCCAAAGTCTGTGAGTCAGTATCTGTTCTGCAAAGAAGTTCATTGTGTCCTTTTTTTAGTTTCCACATGTAAGTGGTAGCAGTTGATATTGGTGTCTCATTGTCTGACTGGTTTCACTTTGCATGATAATTTCTAGGTCCATCCATGTTGCTGTAAATGTTATTTCGTTCCTTTTAATGGCTGAGTAATATTCCATTGTGCATATATACCAGATCTTCCCTATCCACTCCTCTGTCAGTGGGCATTTAGGTTGTTTCCATGGCTTGGCTATTGTATGGAGTGCTGCAATGAACACTGGAGTACATGTGTCTTTTCGAGTCGTCGTTTTCTCTGGATAAATGCCCAGGAGTGGGATTGCTGGATCAAATGGTAATTGTACTTTCAGTTTTCTAAGGAATCTCCATACTGTTTTCCGCAGAGGTTGCACCAGTTTGCATTCCCACCAACAGTGTAATAGGGATCCTTTTTTCCACACCCTCTCTAGCACTTATTGTTTGTAGACTTTTTGATGATGGCCATTCTGGCTGGTGTAAGGTGGTACCTCTTTTCATGTGTTTTTTGGCCATCTGTATGTCTTCTTTGGAGAATTGTCTGTTTAGATCTTCGCATTTTTTGATGAGGTTGTTTGTTTTTTGGTATTGAGCTGTAGAAGGTGTTTGTAAATTGTGGAGATTAATCCCTTGTCAGTCGATTCCTTTACAAATATTATCTCCCATTCTGTGGGTTGTCTTTTTGTTTTGTTTAGGGTTTCCTTTGCTGTGCAGAAACTTTGAAGTTTAATTAAGTCCCATTTGTGTATTTTTATTTGTATCGTCATTCCTCTAACAGGTGGATCTGAGAAGATGTTGCTGTCATTTATGTCGGAGAGTGTTTGGCCTGTGTTTTCCTCTAAGAGTATCTGGTCTTATATCTAGAACTTGACTCCATTTTGAGTTTATTTTTGTGCATGGTGTTAGGAAGTGTTCTAATATCATTTTTTTACATGTGGCTGTCCAGTTTTCCCAGCACCACTTATTGAAGAGGCTGTCTTTTGTCCAATGTATATTCTTGCCTCCTTTGTCATAGATTAGTTGACTATAGATGCGTGGGTTTAATTCTGGGCTTTCTATCCTGTTGCACTGATCTATATTTCTGTCTTTGTGCCAGTACCATACGGTTTTGGTGACTGAAGCTTTGTAGTAGAGTCTGGAGTCAGGGAGCCTTATTCCTCCAGCTCCATTTTTCTTTTTCAGGATATCTTTGG
>PVHT021183615.1:1171232-1200945 GCA_004024745.2 Catagonus wagneri
AGCTCTGGCTGGGAACCCGTGTCTGGGGGGGGGGGGGGGGGGGCGGGCTCCTGTAGACAGGGGGGGGGTAAGAAGCAGAAGCCTAGTGTTTAAAGGATGACCTTGGTTGTCCCGTTAAAACCAGGTGGGGGGACAGGGCAGGGGTGAAGTCCACTGGCTTCTTGCTGACCATCGTCTTCTAGGGCCTGTGGTGGCTCTTGGGGAGGACAGCTGTGCCCTTGCCTGGAACGCGAAGACTCCAGCACCTTCCATGGGGGGCACGGGGTCTGTGGTGACCTGGGGTACATCCAGAATTCTCTCTTGCCCATAGCGAACAGGTGCCTTCATTCTCCCCTTGAGCAGGCAGCACAGTCTGGTCTTGAGGGCGGATTTCAGGATCTGCCTGGGTTCTTGCATTTTGTGGAATGAGCAGCCCCCACAAATATGGTTTTCAGACCCCTACAGCGTAGTGCATTGAAATGTCATGTAATTTTTTGGAACCGTCTTGTATGGAAGTCTTTCCCACGTGCATCGCCAGCTTTCCCGCCACGTTAGGCAACCGCATTGAACATGACCGAACCTTTCAGGAGCGTACAGCCGCTGCAAAAAGGATTGGGCTGCAAGGAGGCCTTTTCAGCCGTCTCAAGGCTGTTGGCCTCTATTCAAAATGGCCCTAAGATTTTCTACACATGTTTTTCATAGTTTCAGAGTTTTCTGTCTCTTCCTTGCTCTTTGTTTGCTAAGCAGCCTTTTCTTCTTCCTCCAAGGGCTGTGTCTCTGGAAGGTCACCCTGCCCTTTAAATATGTAGATGAATACGAAGACCCTAACCCTAACGGCTGTGTTCTGGTAACTACCTTTATTTACAAACACTGGTAACATTGTGAGACGTTTGTCATCAGTGTTTGTAAATAAAGGTAGTTAAGCTGTGAATGAAGATCTAACAGGGTTTCCTTTTTGATAGTCAGTGGGCTGCTTCCATCTCTTCTTTCCTTGCTCTCACCTGTGTCCCAGAGAACTGAGAACAGGTAGCCTCCAGGTAGGTAGGGTTTTATCATCAGGAGGTAGTCCCACACTCAACACAGATGTCCCTAAAGTAAAGAGGAGGGCTGAGGAACAGGGGTTAAGAAGTGGGACCAGCGGAAGTTCCCTGGCGGCACAGTGGGTTAGGGATCCGGCATTGTTGCAGCTGTGTGCAGGTTGCAGCTGCAGTGCAGCTTTGATCCCAGGCGCAGGAACTTGCATATGCCATGGGTGTGGCCAAAAAAAAAAAAGTGGGTCCAGTTTGATGGGGGTTCTGAACCATGTCCTCGGCGTTTGAAGGAGCCGAGGGAGGGAGGGGCACTTTCCACCGCAAGTCTTGAGGGCTGGTCTGTGGTAAGCAGATGGTTGGTGGGCGTGTGCCGGTCTGTGGCAGAGGCGAAATTAAGGATGTCTTGGGGAGGCTACAGAAATAGCGAGGCTCGGCTGGTGGACATCCCGTCCCAGCCTAGAGTTTGGTGGTGAGAGGCTCATTCAGTCAGTGGGATGATAATAGGAGGTGCGGGATCAACCGACTAAAGGTTCCTTTCAGCTCCCAAAAAGATTTCGTGACCTGTGTCCAGTCTGTCAGTCTTTGGCAAACAACAATAAACCAGGGGTGGCAAGTGGCAAACAACAATAAACCAGGGGTGGCAAGAGTGTGTCCACACTCCCACTGAGCAACGAGAAGCACCTTGTTGAGTTCTGGGCCCCTGGGGTGCTGGGGTTGATTAGTCATGTCTGCCATGAGTGTGGCTAGGGAAACCTGGCATGCGCGCCTGTGCTGCCTCCACACTTGCTCCCCATCAGGCCTTTCAGACTAGGACTCCCAGGGGTCTGTCCTGCTTTCCTTTTTCTTTCTTCTGTACCTGAGCACTCAGCGCCAGGAGCTCATCTGCTCCACGGGGAGGGAACTACTTGAGAAACAGTTGCGGGGAGAGAAATCTCCTGGGGTGCAGCAGCTTCCTGACTGTGGGGCACCTGCTTCTGCCTCTCTCTGGCGCTTGTGATCACAGCCACATTTCCGGAGGGCATGGCTGGTGGGAGAAAGGACGTGGGGCAGCGCGATGGCGGCTGGCCATGTGGAAAGGGCAGGGAGGGCGGCTGGGGGTGGGGGCAGTTACACAGCAGTTTTGCCTGAGGGCGGGAGCCAAGAGGAGGATGGTCCCTTGAGAAGGGGTGTCCCCTGCACTGGGGTGGGGGCAGGTTAAGGGTCGCTGCTCCGTCATCCGGTTCCCCATGGCTCTGGGGACAAGGACCCCCTGGGTGGCTCTGACCTGACCTGAGGAAACTTGGTGATAGGGAAAGTGTCCCTAGTGATCACGACCTGGGACCTTGACCCGGCGGGCCTTTCTTCTCGTGTGTGTGATGCAAGTGGCAGTCCCAGTGCTCCCTGCCTCCTTAGGGGTTGTTGTGCAGCTCAGATGGGGTCGTGCGTGGGAAGCACTTTGGCGGAAGCCGCCCAGGTACAGACTCGTCACCGGCAGGGTCCCAGGTTTCATGTTGAGCTCAGTGGGGCTCTTGGATTGGACACCGCTGCGCTCTGAGGTGGCGCCTGCAGGTGGGGAGAGGGGGACCCCAGGCCTGTGGGGCTGGTGGCAGAGGGGGGCTTGAGGCCGTCTCAGTGGTGGAGCTAACCCCCTCAGTGTAGTTGGCCCCGGCTGGAAAGGACTGGTGACGGGTGGCTCAGGGGCCAGAGTAGATTCTAGATGTCCAGGCACGGGTTGAGCCTGCCGCGGTCTCCTGCCTCCAGTCAGAAGGGCTTCTGCAGTCCCCAAGGCCCTGGGCAAGAGGCTTTAATCTAATTACATGCTTTATTTGAGCCAATTTGTTTTCCAATCCATCTTGTTCAGCAAGAAGAAAGAGCGTGCTGGGGACTCCTGGCACCCTCTTGCTCCAAGTGGGGAGAGGGGCTGCTCCCCGCCTCACGTGGCCAGTGCAGCCCCCGGCCAGGCCCCCCAACTCCCAAACCAGGCTGCAGGGAGCGGGCTGGGGCGGTCAGCGCCCTGCACCAGCTTCAGGAGGGGGAAGAAGCAGCCTGCCTGGCTGGTCCCCTCCCTCCAGCCCAGGCCTGGGAGGGGCCTGCTTCTCCTCCCAGGTCCCCCGCTCCTCCCGCTGGGACTGCCCTCAGAATCCCAGGCTCCGTATGTTCAGTCTGCAAATATATTTCCGTAATAAGGCAGCGCATTTCGAATCTCTGTAAATAAAGTCCAAACAAAACACCGAAGCCCTGCACACATCCCCGGGGAGGGGAGGGTCGCGGCTCCCCAGGCGAGGAGCTGCTTTGGCTAAGCTGCAGCTTTTTGTGTTTCTCTGTTTTCCAAAATCGCCTCTTCCTGCCCTTCAGCGTCCCGCTTCAGGCCTCTGCTCTCATGCTGTTCACACTGACTTCCCACTGGTGGCTCTCCCTGCGGGCCCGGTGGCTTTGCTCTCGGACTTGGGGGCTGGGTGTGGCAGTTACCGGGGCCCAGGGTCACCTCGCCATGTGGTGGGGGCAGCTGAGTCCTCCTTTATTCGGCAAATACTTATCAAGAGCCTGGAGTGTCCTGGGCCCCGGGGAGAGCGGGGGACCGGGCAGCGGCCCTGCCTTTGGGGAGGGAGGCCGACAGGAAACAAACCGCATTGAGAACATGTAGAACTGCATGGTGAGCAGTGCTGGGGAGGAACCAGGTCCCCTCGAGGCGGGTCTGCTTTTTGAAACAGCCAAGTCAGCCAGTATGTGAGATACATTGACTGAGAAATTGAAAAAAAAAAAAAAAAAAATTGGTTTTGATGGGTGTGTAGTGAGATTGATATTCTCATCATGGGTCTTGAATTATCGTAAGAGTAATGAGCTAACATTGTTTAAAGCTTGTCAGGCTTCCTCTCAGTAGAATTTCATAGGGCTAATGCTCTTGTTTAATAAATGAGGACTCTTGGAGTTCCTGTCGTGGCGCAGTGGTTAACGAATCCGACTAGGAACCATGAGGTTGCGGGTTCGATCCCTGCCCTTGCTCAGTGGGTTAACGATCTGGCGTTGCCGTGAGCTGTGGTGTAGGTTGCAGACACGGCTCGGATCCTGCGTTGCTGTGGCTGCGGCGAAGGCCGGTGGCCACAGCTCCGATTAGACCCGTAGCCTGGGAACCTCCACATGCCGCGGGTGCGGCCATAAACCCGCGGCCATAAAATGACAAAAGGCAAAAAAAAAAATAAAATAAATGAGGACTCTGAGGTTCAGAGAAGTGCAGTCACTAGCCCCAGGACACACAGCTGGCAAGTTTAGAAGCTAGCATTTCGGGCGCCCCCCGACCCCCCGCCAGTCTGCCTGCTAACTGCTCCCGTGGCCCACAGCCCCAAAGCCCACCCGTGTTCTGAGATGAGGCTTTCCTCCCGGTGCCCTGGACGGTACCCCAGGGTCCAGGTGGAGACGGTTTGTCCTGCGAACACCCCACCCCAAAGAGAGAAGGCTGAGAACCGCCGAAAAGATCCAGAGCTCGGGGCGCGGCTTCCTCTGTCCCCGCAGCACTCCTGGTTTCTGTGCCACTCAAGCCCTCTGCGCGTCCTCTGTGCCGTCAGGGAGCTTAGCAGATTTCAAAGAGGCCTGAGTGCTTTACCCAGGCTTTCTCACGGGTGTCACCTGAATAATCGTGAAGGATACTGCCTCTGTCTTCTGTCTGGGGAGCCTGATTTGTGGATTTGTCTGTCCAAGCTGTCTTGGCATCTCACAGGGGCAGCTGCACTCACCTTGGTGCACACCACGTGTGTGGGCACAGGGGCACCCAGAGTTTACCTTCCAGCGTGTTCGGCAGGCATTCATGGGGAGCCTCCTGGTGCCGGGTGCTGGGACCAGGTCCGCTTCCCCACGGAGAGGGGGCAGTTGTAATTCTAGACCACGACCTGGGTGCTGAGGGCACCCAGCTGGGCTCGGGGTGGGGCGGGGTGCGAGAGGAAGGACACACAGGGCAGTGACCAGGAGTGGGGTCCGAGGAAGCTTGCTGAGGGGCGAGGACTTGAGGCCAAGTCGTGGTAGCTGAACCTCGAGAACGTCTGGTTCCCCAGCCTCTGTGGGGCTGGGTCTCCTTTCCAGATATGCTGTGCCTGGTCGGACTCGCCCCCTCTCCTTCACATGAGGAACACGTTACGGTGAGTGGGGGGAGTGTCCCCAGACTGCAGACAAGGTCTTAGCTTGGGGCCTGAGGGCCTCTCCATCCGGGGGCACCTTCCCTCTGCCTGCTGCTGGTCTGGGTCCGTAGCATAGCCCAGGAACGGGTCTCCTGTTGGGAGACGGGGCTCCGTCACCCAGATCCTGGCCAGTTTAATAGCTTCTGCCGAGGACCAGGGCCAGGCCGCTCCGTCTCGGATCTGAGCTCTCCTCCTTGCCTCGTGGGGCCCAGTCTTTCCCATGCTCCCTCGTCATCTCCCCTCGACTCACATCGCTCGGCCCGGGTGGGGGCCCTCTGAGGCCACCTGGAGCCCAACACACCCAGTTGGCAGCACCTCCTGACCTTTCAGTTTCCGGCTGAAAGGTCGTCTCCTGGGCAGACCACCCCTGCACCTCTTATCTCTCGCCGCGCCGTGGTTATTTCCCAGTCCTGCCAGTGGGTAGGACAGTTGTTATCAATACCTACCACTAACCCATTTTACTGGTGGGGAACTGACACTCAGAATGGTTAAGGGCCCCAGCTCAGGGGACTGGTGCCCTGATCTCTTGTTACAAGACATAATTACCGTTTTCCCTGGATCCCTTCCTAGGCGACTTGCACTTACACTCTTGGGGCCAGAAATGGGGACATGGCTGGGTGAGCTGCAGAGGAGTCTGTGAAGAGGGTATTTGAAGTTGCAGGCTTGGGTGTTTGCTATTTGGGGAGGAAGGAGAATGGAATTGGCGAGGGCCCAGCGCATCTGTCAGACCCAGGTCTGCTGATCTGGCCGTCGGAGCGGGGTGCTCTTGAGCAGAAGGTATGGGAGCAGGGGGGCCCCGGCTCCTTGCCGCCCTCCAGGAGCCTGTCTCCCACTGGTGTAGCAAGGGAGCCACGCGGGAAGCTGGGAAGCTCCGCATGGAGGCGGCTACGCTGGGGAAGGGGCGGGGCTTCCTGGGGAGGGCTGGCCCGTCCTGGTGCTTCCTCAGCTCCCTCACTTGTCCTGGGGAAGGAACGAGGCAGCAGAGGCACAGTCGGGTTTCTCAGGTTGTAAGGGCAGTACAGAGGTCACGCTTAGGAGGGAGGTGGGGCCAGGCAGCCCAGGAGACCCATCCTCATGGCGAGAGGTGAAAGCCTCATGCAGCTAAGGGCCCCGCAGCCCCCTGTGACCCAGGCCTGGCTAGAACCCCCTGGTGACCTTGCATTCCATTTAAAACGGAATCCAAACCAAATCCAGCCCCACCTGGCCTGCCTGGCTGGTGTGACTTTTCGTCTCTGCTCCTCCCCTCAGCTCTGTGCGAGGCCCCCTGCCTCCATCGCCCCTGGACGCTGCCAGGCTCCATCCTGCCTCAGGGCCTTTCCACAGGCTCCTCTTCCTGCTGGAAACCCTCCTCCCTTCTTGCCTCTGCCTCCCTCGCACGTTTAGGTCTCAGTCTGGTGTACCTCCTAAGGGGGCTTTCCCGGACCACCCTGGAGAGCAGCAGCGCCCTTGCTCCCAGACACAGGCGCACGCGCGCGCGCGCAGTCTCCTAGGAAGATGGAGCGCCGCCTAGCAGTAGAGGCCCAGGGGATTAGGAATACAAAAACCATCTCCCTGAATAGAAATATCACTGAAGTATGAGATTCCCCCCGTAAGTGGTCCCCATCCTCATTGAAGAAGAGACTTCAGGGTATTTCCAGTGTTTTTCTGCTTTTAATAGGAGAGTGGTGTACTCATCATGGTAAAAGTAAACACATGGATAAGACAAAGCAAGAGTATAAAACCGGGGAGTTCCCTCGTGCAGTGGTTTAAGGATCCAGCATCGTCATTGCAGTGGCTCTGATTGCTGCCATGCAAGGGTTCCATCCCTGCCCACAAACTTCCATATGCTAGGGGTGTAGAAAAAAAGTCTAAAAGACCAGCCACAGTCCCTCCCCCCCACTTCAGTGCACAGTGGATTCTTCTGGAATAAAATTCGCCCCCCTCCCATGGCTGGTGAGCCCCCGAGGTCCCCTACAAACCAGGCAACCTGACCTCCGGCTGTTGCTCCCCTTCCCCCAGCTCCAGGTCCCCCTTCCTTACACCTGCCCCGCCCTTTCCTGCCCTGGCTGCCTTGAAGAGCTGCTTCCTTGTCCTCTCAGTGTCCCCTCCTCAGACTGGCTTTCATACCCAAGAAGGCCTCCACCTGCACCCCCGTCCTCATTCTCGACCTCTGTCAATGCACGCTGGGCATTGTCTTCGTTTCTGAGTGTCACTCTTTGATGAGTGTGCTTACACTTGGTGCTGTTGGCCTGTCCCTTCCAGTTGTTAGGCCACCCTGACTGTTCCATGAGCCCCAGGGTGCACCCAGTGCCGCCCAGAGCCAGCCATGTGGAAGACTCTTAGTCACACTTTTAAGAGGATGAAGGGATGCTAAGTTCCTAGACGTGGGGATGCCACCTCCAAGGACACGCATTCTCCAGGGTTCTGACCTTCAAGCCATTTGCACCCAGGAAAGTTGGTAGTGATTCGCGCTCCAGCCACATTGTCTGAGTGTGTGTGTGTGTGTGTTTGCTTTCCCGCTTTGCCCTGCAAAAGCCCCCCTTTCCTGTTGATTTCATTTGCATTTATTTGATTGAGATTGAACACAGCTGCACCTCTTTTCTCTCGCTTATGAATTGCTCGTTCCTCTGTATTGACTATTAGGTTACTTCTCTTATTGATTTGGAAGGACTCTTTAAAGACACCCACTCTTTGTTCTCTCTGTTGCAAATACATCTGGCTTTGCTCCCAAAGGTTTTGCAGGGCACCTCGTGCTCAGCATCTCCACCAGCCCATTGCTCGGGGCTACCTCATTTTGGGAGTCCTTGACCTTTCTGCCCCAGGGTCGAAAGCTCAGTGGGCTTGATGCCTGGAGACGAGTAGGACTGGTAGAGTGGGACCAGCACAGGCTTAGAGAGATGCTCGGGTGCTGCCTGTAGGCCCTGACTCTCTCCTGGGCATTGTGCTTGTGGTGAGGGTACTGAGAAGGTGACCTCTTCGGGGAGTCCTAAGCCACCTGCAGCCTAAGAACCAGAGCTGCGAGCTGGCTTTGCTGGGAGTGCCGCCTCCATCCTCACCGTAGCCTCATGAAACCCATGGATGCCCAGACACAAGGAAAGCCGGTCTCTCTGGCCTGAGGAGTTCCAGGTGGCTTTGTGGATCCAGGTCAGGCAGAGCCAAAGCTCCCCGAGCTGACTGGCCTCACCTGTCTTTTGTCACCTGTGGGTGGGCAGAGTGGCCAGGCCCAAACGGACGGAGCCAGCTGGGTCATTGCTAGCTCTTCACCCCTGCAGGGTCGGGTCGGGTCGGGGTGGGGGGTTTCAGGAGCCCCTGCCCTGAGGCCAGCTGGCGGAATCTGAGAGTCCCCCAGCTCCAGGTCTCTGCCCTGGGCTGGACCTCTGTAGCCGGGGTCCCTTGCTCTTCACCCCCACCACCCCACCTTCCAGAGCCACCAACCCAGAAGCAGAGACTGGGGTGCTGCCGGGAGCGAGACCCTGGCCAGCTCCCCGCCCTGCTCCCGGAGAGGCACCAGATGCAGCGCCCCTGGTTCCAACCGGGGATGCTGGGCCCCGCTTGCCATATGCTCAGAGCTAAGCTTCGGTCCGGCAGGCAGGCCTGCCCAGCAGGACTTTTGGCACCTGGGGCACAGGAGGCAGAGCAGAGGGCGAGCTGCCCACGGGGGAGGAAGAGGAGGGAGGGGTTCGGCCCCTGGGATGGGCCTGCGGGGAGGAGGGGCTCTCAGCTCTTGGCTGCGGGTTGGTCAGGGGAGCAGGTGGGGGACAAAGGAGGGGTTGGCGGCTCCCAGGAGGAGTCAGAATGCCAGCCGGCCAGGATGGGCCTGCTGCGAGCTGCAGATGGCGGCCCCGGGTCTCAGCCCTCTCCCCGGGACAGAGCATGTCCGGGTGGCGAGCAGAGTCCGTCCCTGGCAGCTCCCATCTCACTGGGGAGAAGGGCGGGGTCGGGGTGGAGGCCTGGTGCAGGGGTCCTGTGGACCTTTGGGGATCACCTGCACCTAAGGGTCCGCTGAGAGAGCGGAGGCCGCCAGCTTCCTGCTCCCTTACTCCTGCGTGGAGCGGGTGGGGCAGGGGCCCTGGGTGCAGGGAGGCTGGGGACCCGCAGGGCATAAAACATTGGACCCCATTAGTCAGTGAGGCCGGCCAACTGTTCTGCAGGGCCTGTGTGTTTAGGCTCACGCCAGCTCTTATTTAAGGTCAAACCGTATGAAATTGCTTTTCTCTCTTGAAAGTTGAAGGATGGTCGATTTTAGACCCTTTCATGTGGTTTATCCTGCGAGTGTTTCGTCTTTTTCTGCTTTCTGACTGGATCAGGTAGCACCAAAAGGGTGTGTCCTTTAAGTGTTTACACGGAGTCAGCCTCTGAAAGCGTCTGGATCCAGGGATTTCTTAAGGTTCTCTCTCTCTCCAGGTTTGATCTGCCTCCGGCCCCTTGTGTCTCCCTCACAAGTGATGCGTTTCATTCAGATGTCCAAGACCTCTGCCTAAAGCTGTATCCAATAGCCTTGTAATTTATAAAATGTTCTTGAGATTGTGGTCATACCCCTTTCTCATTAACTTCATAATGGGTCTGTTTCCTCTCTTTTAATCATAATGAGACATGACAGTGTTTTGTCTGTTTGGTGTGTGTGCGCGCGCACATGCGTCTGTTTTAGTTTGTTGGTTTGGAAGCTTTACTGAGAATCAGTTCTTAGGTGTATTTATAACTTCAGTTTGTCCAGTGTCCTAATTTATTAATTTCTACTCTTGTTAATTTTTTCCTCCATCTTTATTCAGGTTTTATTTTCCTGATTTTCTGACTCCTAGAACTGAATGCGCTTCATTTACTTTCATCCTTGTTTGTTTAATAATAGGTAATATTTATTACATTGTGGTCAGGAAATGTGGCCAGTGCAGTTTCAGCTCCTTGGAATTAGTTTAAACTTCTTTTACTAGTTATGTGTTTCTGTCCCTTTTTGTAATTCTCACAGTTTTGCATATTTCTCACAGTTTTTGCATGTTTCAAAAGATGTTATTCCACACAAATGTCATTATTACTTTTGAACTTCTTGGTCACCTAGTGACAAACTTACAACTTCTTTAAAAGTTGTAAGCTTTTAAAATACGTGATTTGGAGTTCCTGTCGTGGCTCAGTGGTTAACAAATCCGACCAGGAACCATGAGGTTGCAGGTTCAGTCCCTAGCCTTGCTCAGTGGGTTAAGGATCCGGCATTGCCCTGAGCTGTGGTGTAGGTTGCAGACGTGGCTCGGATCCCACATTGCTGTGGCTGTGGTGTAGGCTGGCAGCTACAGCTCCTGTTAGACCCCTAAGCCTGGGAACCTCCATATGCTGTGGGTGTGGCCCTAGGAAAGGTAAAAAGACAAATAAATAACTAAATAAAACACATTTTTTATTTTTTATGTCCCTCTTAAACAGTCATTTAATATTTTTACTTTTTGTATTTATTTATATTTTTGCTTTTTTAGGACCACACCTGTGGCATATGGAAGTTCCCAGGCTAAGGGTCAAATTGGAGCTACAGTTACCGGCCTACACCACAGCCACAGCAACACAGGATCCGAGCCGCATCTGCGACCTCACCACAGCTCACAGCAATGCCAGATCCTTAACGCAGTGAGCAGGCCATGGATCGAACCCACAACCTTGTGGTTCCTAGTTGGATTAATTTTCCCTGCGCCACAGTGGGAACTCCCATTTAATATTTTTAAAATCAGTTTTCAGTAGAGTTGAATCCATTTACATTCATTGTTTTGTTTTTAAATAGGTGGTGTTCTGTAATCCACATTTGTTGTAATTGTCTTTTATAGTTGCCATTTTGTGTTTCTTTGGCATATTACTTATAACCTATTAACTCCTCTGGTGTTTGTGTTTATCTTTGGGTTTTTCAGAAGCAGTATTTGATCAAATAGCTCTTACTTAACCTGAGTCAAGTATGAAATAGAGCATCTTTTGCATTCTGGTGAAGACAAAAAGTTGTATTCCCCACCTCTTTTGTAGTTTTCCTTAATCTAAAGTTTCAGTCTAGGAAATACCAGGATAAGGGAGTTCCCATTGTGGCTCAGCAGTTAACGAACCTGACTAGGATCCATGAGGACATGGTTTTGATCCCTGGCCTCGCTCAGTGGGTTAAGGATATGGCATTGCTGTGAACTGTGGTGTAGGTAGCAGATGCGGCTTGGATCCCACGTTGCTGTGGCTGTGGTGTAGGCTGGCGGCTGTAGCTCTGATTAGACCCCTAGGCTCAGGGAACCTCCATATGCGAAGGGCGCAGCCCTAAAAAAACAAAGTTTCAACCTAAGTTTTTATAATTATTTAAACATACATATACACTGTCTGATGCTCCCTTTCAAACATTTTAAAATTATTTTGATCTTTACTCTCACTCTAAGAACCCAGTTGGGAACCTCTGTGTTTGCTGTTCCCTGCAAAATACACCAGTGTATTCATTCCAAGACTCCCCCCCCCCCTTTTTTTTTTGTCATTTTAGGGTTGCACCCGCGGCATGTGGAGGTTCCCAGGCTAGGGGTCTAATCGAAGCTGTGACTGCTGGCCTATGCCACAGCCACAGCAACGCAGGATCCAAGCCGCATCTGTAACCTACACCACAGTTCATGGCAACGCCAGGTCCTTAACCCACTGAGCAAGGCCAGGGATTGAACCCACAACCTCATGGTTTCTAGTCAGATTCGTTTCTGCTGAGCCACAACGGTAACTCCTGAATTTACCTTCTTAAGCTCTTATTTTGATTTCTTAGTTGATTGGGAAACATTCTCAGTTGCTCCTCTCAAAAAAGATACATGGTTGGAACCTTGCATACCTGAGAATGTCTTTGGTTTAATGTGGCCTGCATACATAGAAGACAGTCTAGCTAGGTATAAAAGTCTTGCACCTCAAACATTTCCCTCCTCACAATCTTTAGACATTGCTCCATGGTCATCTGGCCAGCTTTGTGTTGATTTTAAATCCGTAGACTTTTTTTCCTTATCCTGGTACGCGCACGCACACGCACACACACACACTTATATATTTGTCTTTTTTAGGGCAGTACCCATGGCATGTGGAAGCTCCCAGGCTAGGGGTCGAATCAGAGCTGCAGCTGCCAACCTACACCAGAGCCACAGCAAGGCCAGATCCAGGCCATGTCTGCGACCTACCCCACCCCACAGCTCACGGCAACGCTGGTTCCTTAACCCACTGGGCTAGGCCAGGGATCAAAACTGTGTCCACATGATTACTAGTTGGGTCTGTTACTGCTGAGCCACGATGGGAACTCCCTTATCCTGGTATTTCATGTTCTGCGAATATGTATGTGGTTGTGTTGGTGTCTTTTCCTTATTTCCAGAAGTTCAGTGTGTCCTCTGCTCATGCCTTTTTAGGTCAGCCTTTGGCTCAGGAATCCTGTCTTTGGTTCTTGCTGCTGTTCCATTTGGTCTCTGCTGCCGTTTCCTCCTTGTCATAGGCCGTCTCTCCACTTTCCCTCTTACATCCCTGTCATTTTCTCTTTCACAGTTTGCATGTCTTCATCCTTTTCCTCCAAATTTTGGGAGAGTCTCTAATTTATCCTCCATGTTTCTGAATCCTTTTTCTACAGTATCATTTCTCTCAACTGCTTCCCAAGTCTGTTTCAGTGGTGCCCCTGGTCTTGCAGGTTTAGGTTTTTCCAGCTCTTTCTCTCAGGCAGCCACCCTTTCTGTGTCATTACAGGCCTTTTCAGCTCAGCCTTGTTTTCCCTGGCAGCTTTTTTCTCCGATCTCATAGAGGCTGTGTCTTTAATTGATTTTGGTCTGACACACACATCCAGTTACGTATCATCTATGGCTGTTTTCGAGCTACAGCAGTGACTGGAATCCTTGTGACAGAGACTGTATGGCCTGCAAAGTCTAAAATATTTATTGTTCGACACTTTACAAAATAAAAAAGGAGTTCACGTCGTGGTGCAGAGGAAATGAATCTGACTAGGAACCATGAGGTTGCAACTTCAATCCCTGGCCTTGCTCAGTGGTTTAAGGATCCGGTGTTGCTGTGAGCTGTGGTGTAGGTTGCAGACGCGGCTCGGATCCCGCGTTGCTGTGGCTGTGGCATAGGCCGGCAGCTGTAGCTCCTGTTAGACCCCTAGCCTGGGTGTGGTCCTAAAAGACGTCAAAAGACCAAAAAAAAAAAAAAAAAAGCTCTTGCAGATTCCTGTCCTGGCATGACAGCTGGATTCCCTTTCCAGCTCCAGGCTGGACGGCAGGGACTGCGTCCAGCTCGCTCTCCACTTCCTGGTCCCCACCAGCCTTTTTCCTCCATTCGCTTCTGGTCTGTGGAGGGGCTGTTCCTCCATCTCTGCTGCTGCAAGTTCAGACAGACACACACGCGCACTGCCAACGCCATCCTCCCTCCCTCCCCTTCCCTAAGCTCCCCTCACCAGGCGGGGGCACCACCGCCAGGCCCCCACCCACTTCCTGGCCATTTGTTTGTTGGTCGTCATCTCCCCGTCATCTTCCCGCTTTGCAGGATTTTTCTGCTCATCAAACAAAGAGCTGTGTCCTGAGGTAAAAGCTGGACAGGTTTTGCCTGTCCCACCGCCATCTGCCTTTAATTAATAGAGATTGCTCCCAGGTTCCAGCACCGCGTCATCTATCAGCTTGGTTTTTGGCATTAGTGTGTATTTTCATTTTTTTCTCATTGTCTTTATAGCTATTTTGGAACAAAACAAGGAGAGGCCACCTGGGTAGCTGCCAAGTAGATACCGTTTTGAAGGCATCAGAGATGCATTTTCAAGCAGCGTTTAGTCCATCTAGAAGCAGTCTCTGTAGCTTTGTGTATACTGGAGAAAAGGAAATGCAGGAACGTTTTCCTTATCCAGGGACCACTTGTCCGGTGACCTCACTTCTCTGGAATACACCCACAAAGAGTCCACAGGCAGCCAGGGAGCTGCCACGGTGCCCGTGCTCTGAAGGAGAGTGGTTCAGTCTCTCGCTCCAAGCCTGGGGACCTGTGCTGTACACACAGTTGTAACAAGCGGGGTCTTGCTGTTTTCCTAGCTCACAGCTAAATCGGAATCAGCAAATTGGGCGCGGGATAAGGGGACGCTTTATGGTAACAAACACTCTGACCCGATGAGAATTTCTGACCAAAAGACATGAGATCCGCTCAATAAAACATGACACCAAAAACCAGATACAGCTGTAAATCTACGCATGTTGAGGCTGTCACCATCTCCTGCAAGGACACGCGGCTCGAGGTTGCCCTGTGACTTCGCTTTGGACAGCCTGCCGTCTAGGCCCTTCCTCTGCCAGCCCGGGTTCTCCGTGCAAATCTTGGGTGCAGAGACCCTGTCCCCACCTCCCATAGTGACAGCTGGTTCAGACAGTGGTTCCAACCCTGGCTGCACGTTGGGCTCACCCGGGCAACTTTAAAAGTTGAGATGCGCAGGCCGCCTTCTAAAGCATTTAAGTCAGAACGCCTGGGGGTGCGACCCAGGCATCAGTGTTTTCCTGCAGCTCCTGGGTTATTCCACCACTGAGCCCGGGTTGGGAGCCAGGCTGCCCCGTCTGTGTAACGGGCTGCTTGGCAGACTCGAGGGCAGTGCCTCGCTAGTGCTCGGCTGTCGTCACTGAGGTGCAGGCTCCTGACGTTCATGGGGCGACTCTGATTTGTCAGGCGGGTTTGGAGCTGGATCGAACTGGGCAGTGATAGGTGCCCGCGTCTGAGGACAATTTATGGCCCAGGTGGCTTCTTGGCTCTGAAGAAAAGAGGTGCAGGTGGTGCTTGGAGGGGGTGATGGTGAGGGAAGAAGGAAGCGCCGAAGGTGCAACGGAAGGGGGTCCCAGGCACCCCCCCCACCCCCCCATGCAGGGGCGCTTGGGGCCGGCACCCTGCACCCTTGCTGAGCCCCGCGGTCCTGCGTGTAGGATGCGGATCCCAGTCTCTCCCTCGCGGGGCTGCCTTGAAGCTTGGAGGAGCTGATGTCCCTTTCAGGGGCTGCCTCCAGGGCTGAGATGGTAAAGTGGGGAGAACGGCTCAACCCCACAGGACGCAGGGCAGGCAGTTGATTGAAATGCAGGTACCAACATGGACCAAAAACAGAGAGTCAGTGACGAGAGTGGGTTTTCGGCTGCCCTTGCAGTGACATCGCTGGCACCACTGTTGCTCCAGTCCTTTCCCGAGTGGAGAGAGCAGCCAGCTCACTGGGGACGCGAGGACCCATGCACGGCCTGGTTCAGACCCAGCAGTAGCTTTGTCACGGGCATCATCTGCCCCAGAGCTGGCAGAGAGTGGCTGTCCCCAGCAGTGATGGGTGGTGCCATTGAGTGATGCCAGTGCCACTGACTGTGTGTGCGGGCCACTGTTACCTCTCTCCTGACCTCTTGGGCTGGGCCCTGGTGGAACACAGCTGCTCCCCGAATGCCCTGATCCCTGTAACCAGCCAACCCCAGTAACCAGCCAGCCATCTAGCTGGCAGGAGGGACTGGCGCTGTGGACTCCGGTGCCCCAGGGCACGGCATCCTGATGGGGGGTGAGCGGAGGAGGGGGAGTCCAAGGACTTGGAACCCTGGGAGCAGGAAGGGGGCTGTTTTTCCCATTTTCTGAGGCTGGTTTCTAACAGGATGCCCCTGGAAGCTGGCTCAGGGGGCAGCTGCGGGCTGCCAGGCAACAGGATGGAGCTGTTTCAGCTTTAATTAGGACCTTGAAGGAGGCAGCTACCTCCTACGGGGCCAGGGGCTGACTCTGGGCTGATCTCTGAATGTCCCCTGCAGGTCTAAGTGATGGTTTTGGGGTGGGGGCAAACAGGTGGCACTGGGACGCCTGGCCCCCTGCCGTGGCTCTGACCTGTGCTCCCACACAGACTGCTTCTTACCCCGACCCTGGCCTGGATTTCCCCCTTGGCCGGGTGAGGAGCTGGTGTGTCTGTGTGTGTGTGTGTGTGTCCGTTTGTCCTCCTGACCAGGACACACACCCAGCCTGTTGCCACTGCCACTACTTCTGGAACAGGCTGGCTCTCTGCAGCCCCGGGGCCGGCCTGGCTGCTCTCTCTGCCAGGGTCTGGGAGTTTCTGGGTTACCGTGCCTGCACCGCGGGAGAACCTGTTGGTATTTACTGAGACGCAGCATGAGGTAACGACGAGTACAGTGATTTTGCCATCTCAGACCTGAGTTCAAGGCTCAGCCTTGGAGTTCCTCGTGGCCTAGTGGACAAGCACATAGTGGTGTCACTTCTGTGGCCTGGGTTTGATCCCTGGCCTGGGAACTACTGCATTCTGCAGATGTGAGGGGGTGGGGGAGGCTCGGCTTTGCCTCTTGCTAGCTGTCTGAGATGCATTGGGCAGGCGGCCTCTGGTTTCTTATCAAAGCATAGGAATAACACCCACAGATCAAAGAATGGTGGTGAGAATTCGGCAGGAGCCAGTACAGGTGGCTGTGTGCGTGGCACAGGATGTGCTGGAGCCATTGACTGGCCCTCTGCAGTGGGCCGGCCGTGATGCCAGAAGCTGACGTGTGAACACAGACCTGGCAGAGGCAGGGCATCAGCTTGTCTTCTGGGCAGGAGAGCTGTCAGGGAGGGGGTACCCGGGGGCTGGTGTTGGAGGTTTGTGTCTGGTGGGCCGACGCAGTCAACCCCCGGGAGAAGCAGGCCAGGCCACGGGCAGACCCCGGGGCCCCCACACCTCCTGCCCGGCTCGAGCTCTGTTTTGGGGCGTACCCAAGGTGACACGCGGCTGTCGCGGGCCCCGCGGCCCTGCCTCTCGGCAGTAGGGCCCATTAGAACTGAACCCTCCCTCGTGGGGCATTTTATTTGCACACTCCAGTAGAGGGGACACCAAAGGGGTTTTCTAATGCTTCATGGGCTGCTAATTTCCTCCGTGACCTCTTTTGTTGGGGTCTGACCCCAGCCAGAAGCTGCTCGCCATGGAAGCCAGCGCCTGACACAGACCCGGGGCGCGGGGTGACAATGAGGCCTCTATCGGCTTTAATCAGGCTCCAGTTGCGTCTTAAGAACAGGGGGAATTTGTGTGGTGCTCAGAAGCCCTGGGTGGCACAATACGGGAGCCCCCATAGTCCCTCTCGGAGGCCAGGGGGGCCGAGGGGGTGGGTCTGGCGGGGGCCCTTTGTCCCCAGTGCCTCTAGAGAAGGCTTGGCCGCCCTGAATGGCCGCCCGCGTGGCCTGGCCCTTGGGCATCATGGGTCTCTGGCTGTTCGGGGCACCGGCCTCCCGCCCGGCCCTCCGGCCTATTCTTCACCAGCCTAATTAGGTTTTGTCTGTGCTTCCCCCTGCCGTGCAGACTGTGACTCCTACTGCAAGGCCTCCAAAGGGAAGCTGAAGATTAACATGAAGAAGTACTGCAAGAAGGACTATGGTGAGTGAACGCCCCCTTGTCTGCGGGGTGGGGGTCTCTTGACCACGAGGGGCTGGGGTTGCGGTGCAGGTGGCCCTGAGTGGGTGCTGGTCACAGAGCCCCTGTGAGCAGCCAGGTGTGGGGGCTGCTTCTTCTCCGGCACTGCACGGAACGCGTTGCGGCCAGTGGGGCCCAAGGGCCTGGGGTTCCCAGGCTCCACTCTGCCCTAGGCTGCTGTGTGGCTGCCGACCAGTCACTTTACCTCTCTGGTCTTCGGTGCCCTCATCCATGCCCTTGAGCATTCGACCTCCGTAACTCAAAGAGAGGTCTTCCAGGCATCAGAGGAAACCACCCCACGGTGTTTAAAAGGCCTATTCCAGAAGCCAAGGGTTGACTCCGCAGGACTTAGCTGGGTTGGGAATCTGCATTTAAGTGGTTGCTGGTGATTCTGAGGTACCTGAAGTTGGAAGGCAGCTTCAGGGGGTCTCAGAGCCTTTCTAGCCGGGAGCTGGGGGGCTGCAGACAGTCCCTGCGCCTGGAGGCCTCAGGCTCCTTCCTGGGAAGAGGGTGTCGGGTCCCCCGTCTCCGTGCACTGTCCACACTGGCACTGGGGGCCCTGCGTCCCTTCTCCGTCGGGCTCTCTGCTGCCTCCGTAAGCCCTTGCTGAGGATCTGCTCATGCCAGCCTGGCCCCGGGGGAGGTGGGGAGCCGGCCCTGAGGATTCTGGTCCCTGAGAGGGTCAGAGGTGGCTGGAGGCCTGGGCTGGCCAGACACCACGTGATTCGGGGTCCAGGCCTGACTGTGCAGTGGCTGGGAGGCGGTTGGGGAGCCTCCAGGAGGAGAGGAGCCCTTTGGAGTCCAGGGCAGGTGTGTGCAAATAGCCGAGGGGGCACTTGTGAGCGGGAGACACAAACAAGTCCCCACAAGATGGTCTAGCCTCGAGCTGGGGAGTGGGGAAGGCCAGGGCGTGGAGACCAGGGCGTCTGTCGCCCAGCCAGGAGGTAACTGCAGCCTGATCACCCGCCCAGGGACTGCGAACCCAGGCCCAGCTCTCTCCACCCTGGGCCTCCTCGTGACCTACTGGGTTGGGCTGATTCTGGCTGAGGCTGGTGCTCCTTTTCTCGGGCCCCAAAAGTCCACGCTGCCTGTCTCCCTCTGCCCACCTCCCCCTTCTAGCTGGATGGTCCCTGGTCTTGCCTGCTCCTCCTCCATCTGGTCCCTATAGGTGAGCTCCCCACTAAAGACCTTGGCGGCCTTGCCCGCTCCCACACCCCAGCGCCTCTGGGAAGCTGAACGGTCTGTTTTCTTTTTCTCTCTTTTTTTTTTTCTTTTGCATGTTCAGAGCCGCACCCGCGGTATATGGAGGTTCCCAGGCTAGGGGTCTAATCGGAACTACAGCTGCTGGCCTGCCCCACAGCCACAGCAACGCCGGATCCTTAACCCAGGGATGGAACCCGCAACCTCATGGTTCCTAGGCGGATTCGTGTCTGCTGCGCCACGACAGGAACTCCTGAGCGGTCTGTTCCCTACACAGCTTTCCTAGCTTGCCTCCTGCGGGACCTGGGCGGGTCTGACTGCTTCCCTGAGCTGAGTTTCTGTTGTGTTTGTAACAAGGGCGTGAGGCTCCTACTGTGTTGAACAGAAGCACCCAGCACGGGGCCGGGTGCCCCTGGGCTCCCAGCAAAGTGACTTCTGATGGTCTCCTAGGAGCTGGGTGCCTCCTGGGCTCCCAGTAAAGTGACTTCGGCTGGTCCCCTGGAAGCCGGGGGCGGCGGGGGGAGAAGTGGAACGGGGAGTTCCCACTGTGGTACAGTGGCTTAAGAATCTGACTGCAGCGGCTCGGGTCACTGTGGAGGCATGAATTCAATCCTCTGCCCAGTGCAGTGGGTTAAAGGATCCAGCATTGCCGCAGCTTTGGCATAGATTGCAGCCGGGGCTCAGATTTAATCCGTGGCCAAACTTCCGTGTGCCGCGGGCGGGCCGTAAGCACAGTCGGAGCGGGAACAGAACGATGCCCCGGTGCCGAGGCCTCGTTGTGCAGAACCTAAGCGGCACCCTTGCCTGAGCCAGGGCATGCGGCGGCCTAGCCTGGGGCACCGGCTGTTTGTAGCAAACATAAGGTGCTCTTCTTTAACAAGGACCAGGGTCAGGACCTTTTAGTGTCATGAAGTGAAAGATGAGGCACAAAGAATATTGAGAACTTCAGGACTTGCTCATCTTACTGTGAGTGTGTGTGCACGTACCCAGCTGCGCGCGGGTACCCGCCGCCCATGCGGAAGCCCAGCCGAGATCCTGAGCCAGCCGCCCTCCCGGAAGAATGAGGTGGGAGCTGCTGGTGGGGTTTGCACGTCAATTCCGAAGTGAACAGGCCTCGGGTGTCGCTGTGCGGGCCCCCTGGGTCCACAGTGATTCCTAAAAAGCCCCCTTGAAGCGCTTTCATCCCGAGGCAGTGCAGAAACTCGCGACTCCCCTGGAACGCCAACCTTGATTTTGAAAGCCAGCTCCAGGTGGCTTCAAGGTAAAGGACATGCCGTCTCTGACCCAGGGTGACAGCAGCCACCAGAGACCACCTGGTGGTTTGGGATGAGGCTTGTGTGGCCCCGGGCCGTCAGGTGGGATTCCTGTGGCATGGGGACTCGGCCAGGAGGGCCCAAGGGTTCTGCATGTCCCAGGCTTAGGCCGTGGGGCCAAGCACGGCTGTCCAGGCCCAGACAGCCGGAGTCACTCTGCCACCACCCACCTCGGCTTCCTCCTAGAACAGGGGCGAGGAACAGGTGGCCGGCTGGGAGAGGATGGCTTTGATTCGGTCTTGGAGCGTCCTCAGAGCAGACGCCCGGGAGAGGGCCAGGCGGAGGGGAGCCGCACAGACTTGCTGTGAGTGTGGGCCGCAGCCATGGTTCTGTTCTTCCAATGAAAGAGGAGATGTTGGGCTTTGGTTTAAAAGTTACCCAAATGGAATCCGCTTTCCACGTGGTTCTCTTGGTTTCCTTTTGTTCTTTTCTGACTCCTTTTCCTCCAGGGGCTTCTGGCCCCCCCCCAACCCCTGATAACAGGGGCTGCCTGGGCCCCTCTGAGCTCCCCTCCCCCATCAGCAGGCAGGTCCGTCTCTGCCGAAGGGCACCTGCGCTCTCGTTACAGACCCACAGGGGCCTCCCTGAGCCCTGCCTGCCGGAACCCCTGGGCAGCAAGGGGGCGGTCGAACTGGGCCTCCGGGCGCCTCTGCTCCCTGCCTTGGCCCTCCCTTCCCTGCAGCTCACTGCCTCGTGATTATTCGAGAGAAGCTGGGGCTTCGGGTCCCTCGTGTCGCAGGTGGGGGCCTTGGCCCAGTGGCTGAGGCGACCTGCCCTGCAGAGACCCACCCTTTGTGCCACCCCCACCATCACATTTAGCCCCAGGGGCCCCACCCTTCCCCAAACCAAGAGGGGTGGGGTAGCCAGTGTGCCCACCTTCCCAGACGTCCTGGCAGCCACCCCGGCTCCCAGCTCTGCACTGCAGGTGCAGCACCCACCCGGGCAGCCACCTGTCTGCTGCCGGGCGAGCCTGGATGAGGAGCAGACGTGGGAGAGAAGTGGGCTGCCCTCAGGGCACTGACAAGGTCTAGAACTGCTGTGCCATCAGCTCTCACCTCCTTGTCCCTGTCCCCGTTGCCCTGAGGCTGGGACTGGCCCTGCCCCTGCCCATCCCCCAAAGATTTGGAGGGAGTTCTGGTCCCCAGGACTGTCCATGTTACTCTCGGGGTTACCTGAGAGTCGGGGAGCACCCCAGCCCGCTTTGTAGCCAGGTCTGTGCACAGGACAGAAGTGTCTGGGGCTCGCAGGGTGGGGGCGGGCAGGGAGGGGTGTCAGGGAGCGAGTGCGTGGCACCCATGGGGGCTGGGCGGAGGCCCCTCGGGGCAGCAGCTGAGGTCCTTGCCCTGAGGCCGGGGGCCGGGTTCCCGCTGGGCTCTATGGACCTTGTGAGAAAACTTCCCTGCGTCCAGTCCTGCTGGGCCCCTGGCCTCCAGGACCCCTGGATGAGGTGTGAGTGGAGGTGTCCATTCCACACTGGGGGTGGGGACCCTGGACCAGCCCGGGCAGGTGAGCAGGAGGAGGGCGGGGAGGGAGCTGGCCGGCCTGGGAGGGGAGGAGGTGAGGCAGCCAGGGCCTCCAGGAGGGTCGCGGAGGGAGGGAGGCTGGGAGGGGCTGCCTAATCCCTGCCCTCTGACTGACACCCCGGCAGGGAGCCAATTAGGAAACACGTTTCCCTGCTTGGGCACTTGGATGTTCCAGAAGCTGCTAATTAGACTCTCGGGTTGGCCGCCCCTGCTGGGTGAGGAGCAGGCCCCGGGCCCCCTTCCCCTTCTGGGGCCTGTTCTGGAGGGTCTGGACGCTGTGTGGCTGGAGAGCACGGATTCCGGGTCTCTGCCGACCCGGGCGGTACCCGAGGGAGCAGCGAGAAGCCACCCGAGCTGCCCGTGTTCCTAGTGAGAGCCCGTGCAGCAGCTGGGGGTGGGCACCAAGCAAGGCCGAAAGGAACTGGGCTGGGGGAGGCCTCAGGGCCTGGAGAGACGCCAGGCCAGGGCGGCCATTCCATTACCACCTGGGGGGAAGGGGCGCTGTCCCCAGAATCTGGAGGCAGATTCTGTATTTGCGGTGTGACTGTGACCGTGGTCCAGGCTGGGCCCCAGTTTGCTGGTCTGTCCAGTGGTGGCGTGGTCAAGGGGGTCCGAAAAGGGTGGCGGCTCCACTGCGCCCTCTCCAAGGGGCAGGGTCGGTGGTGACGCCGTCCCCGCCCGCCCCCTCTCCTGGGGCCGCCTCGGTCTTCTGTTGCCCTCTAGGGGGACCCAGGTCACCTTGCAAAGGCCCAGCAGGCGCCGCGGGAGGCTGGGTGTGGGGCAAGTTACGCAAGGAGGTGGTTTTTGTCATTTTCAAGTATTTACATTTCCTGCCGCGTCTCAGGAGGACCCAGCCTGGGAGGCGCCTTTCCTTTGTGTAAATGCTCCCACTGAGTGTGCACGTGTGTCCGTGAGTGCACGTGGGTACGTGTATCTGCACACGTGCCTCGGGGTGTGCGCGTGTGCCATGCGCGTGTGTGCGCAAGCGTCCCTGCCGGAGTCGCCGGCTCTGCGGTGCGTTGACCCGGAAGCCCAGGCTGCAGAGCCTGGACCTGCAGTCAGCTGCTGGGCAGACCGGATGGCACTGCCTGGGACGCTTACCGTGGGGCTGTCCGGCCAGGCCTGCTCAAGGGCCAGCCATGCCTTAGCCGCGGCCTGGCGTTGACGTCAGGCCGAGACACCCTAGGACTGGTGTGGGAAATTGGCCTTCTGGCCTCCTGACTGTGTGCGAGTGGGGCCCGCCGGCCCCTGCGCAGCCCTCGCCGCCAGGCCAGGCCGCGGGCGCCTCCCTCCCCCTTCGCAGCCTGTGCGCCTTGGGAGCTGCCGCCATCTGGCCCTCACCTCGGCGGGTTTGCAGGCCTCCCGCATTGCCCCGTGTCCACGGCCACTGCGGGGCACTGCCCCCAATCCCGGGAGTCCTGCTCCTCCACACGCCGTCCCCACCCCAGCCGGTCCCTCCTCACTGAGCGCCTGCCGTGTGCCTGTCCCATCCCAGGCGCTGGGTGGACTGATGGAAGAGACACAGGCTTCGTCCTCCAGGAGTTTCCGGTCTCAGCAGGGAAACGCGCGCACACAGGAGAGCACGAGAGGCGGGGCGTGTGGCCGGGGTCCAGCCTGGGTGAGCCTTAGGGAGACACGACCCATCCTCCAGAGGTAGTGTGGAGGGAGGGCTTCCTGGAGGAGGGAGCCTGAAGAGCCAGTGCTCCGTGGGCAAAGCAGGGCCCCCCGGGCAGAGGGAGAAAAGTGTCTCGGCTCGGGGAGAAACAGGCTGGGGAAATGGGTGAGGAGGGCCTGAGGGGCGCTCAGGGCAGGCGTGGAGGCCGGGGCCCTGGGGGCGAGGCTGGTGTGGGGGCAGCCAGGTCCATATCCACGTCTGTGTGCTGAAGGTGTTCTGACGACGCCAAGAACCAGCCTTGCTCACGCTGGCACAGGGGGTGCTGCTGCCCTGGGGTTCAGAAGAAATGGGAGGAGGACAGACAGCTTGAGTTCTGAAAGGTGAGATCATCTCATTTTTGCCAGTTCTTGGAAAAACGATTCGTTCCCAGAAATGTTTATTAGTCACCCCTTTTGTTGAAAGAGATTTTGGCACCACCGGATGGAAAAATCAGAATGCTTTTCCTAAGATGATTTGCCCCGAGCAGTCCTCCCGAGAGCCCTCCAGGATGGTTTCTGAGGAGCCAGCTCGAAGCAGAAGCTCTGTGGGCATCTTTGGGGTGAAGCTGGGGTGTCAGGCTGTGTGTGCACGCATGTGCTATCCTGGGGGCGGCAGCGGAGTCGTGCTTCACAGCCATACCCCCACCAAGTGCTCGCTCTCCGGGGCAGGGGACCCCCTAGTGCAGAGGCCTTGCCAGGCCCTGGGCGGCAGCTCCCAGCCTCCATTCACCCTTAGTGAGGCCTCAGACACCTGTCAGGGAGGGCCTTCTTTTCTCCTGCCGAGGGGATGCTGGGACTCAGCGCGGTCAAGAGCACGCCCGAGGCAGGGCCTCCAAGGTCTGAGAGCCTTCCGCCCACGCCAGGCAGCGGAGTGGGCACGGCCTTCCTTAGCCTCAAGGACCAACTCCCCACAGGACCCTGGGCTCCTAGCTCCTGATTAGCCCCAAAGGCACCTCTCAGGGGAGGAGCGGGGGTGGTCATGTGACTGTGGCAGTGGCAGGGCTGTCAGAGATGACGGAGCCAAGATGACGGACAGGGGTGTTGGTGATGGCGGTAGAGGCGGCGCTGGCCGTGTGGAGGAGGCAGATCTGGCAGATCCATGATGGAGGGTGGGAAGACCCAGCGGGCAGTGGAGGCGGGTCAGCGGAGGCAGAGCCGCTGCAGGTTCCTGTGGAGCTAATGGAGCCACTTGGGCGCAGCGGTGGGCCGGCCCTCGCCCAGTGGCTCAGGCCAGGAGCTGATGATCGGGGTGAGGCGGGGACTCTTGCGGCTCGGGCCTCAGCAAGTGATGGCCTCGCCGTCTTGACACCTCCTGCCCTTCCTTTTCTCGACCTTGGGGTCAGCAGCTCTTCCTGCTCAGGACCCGCTCCTGCACGTGTGCAGCACAGGGCAGGCTCCCGCATCTGCAGCGGGTTGCGACTTCAGGCCTTGGGGCAGGCGGGGTGCAGATGTTGGAGGAGCCCCCTGAGGGCTGTCCCCGAGGGACAGCTGGCTGGGGAGCCAGGCACTTGGCGTGGTCATGGCTGAGGCCGGGAGGCAGCTGGTCGCGGTGGCTGGGAGTGGCAGCTGGCCAGCAGCACATGGCATGGTGTTTCAGAGGCTCACTGACCCTTCCCCAGGGGTCACCGGCCCCCTGAGGATCCTCTGATTTCCCCAGCCAGATGTGACCTCCCCCCTTAGAGTGCCAGCCCCATATGGGGGCCAGATGTGGAGTCAGAGCAGCATGAGTCAGCCTGAGGTCGCAGAATGTGGTGACCACCAAGTCGGCCAGGGAGGGCCAGCTGGCCAGTGACAGCTCAACAGGAGCCCCTGAGCCCGCAGAGCGCTGCACGGACAGGGCCTCCTGCCGCGGGCGGGGGGCGGGTTGGGCTGCAGGGCCTCCTCACACCCACACACAGGAGAGCCCGGACTTCTCATCTCGACCACCCCAGCAGCCGTGGTGTGCTGGGCTCCGGAGGGGCCTGCCGTGGGGTCTGGGCAGCTCCAGGCCCCACCTGTCCCCGTCCCTGGAGCTTCCTCTCTTCTGACATCCTGCTTTGGGGAAGGAGGTGTGGATAGGGAAGGCTGTGTGACAGAAGGTGCCTCCTCCCATTTCACAGACGGGAACACTGAGGCTCTGAGTGAGGGTTGGCGGAAGTGGGGATCTGTCCAAGGTGCCGGGGACCCCAGGCTGCTTTCCCTGCGAGACTGCAGCACTTGGCTTCTCCCCGCTCACCAGGGCCCTGTCTTTGGGATCACAGAGCACTTCCCCAGCCGCTGGGGCCGGCCGTCGTTCCCCTGTGGGGTGTGTCTTGTGGGTCCTGTCACCCGCTCCCTTGGGGTTAGTGCCTTTGGCACAGGGACTCCAGCACCATCACTGTCCCAGGGGTCTTCCCACGCCTGCCACTCGCCCTGCCTGTGGGGGGCTCAGGCTGGGGTGGGAGGTGGGGGCAGGCGTGGCCTGAGGTCAGAACGCCTTTCGAGGCTCCATGTGGCTGGACTGATTCCTCAGAGTGGATGTGAACGAGGCTGGCTGAGGGCCACCCCCAGGACAGGTGCCTACCCCGTAGGGCTCTGGCTGGGATCCTGCTCTGGTGCCCGTTTCAGGGCTTGAGACCCTTTCTCTGGTTGTCCTTGGAGAAGCAGGTTCCATCCGTTGAGGATGGTTGGACTTTTAGGGACTGAGCAAGTGTGGTGAGCCTTGGCCATCCTGCAGGTGACGCTCTGACGGGGACGTGCCCCATGTCAGGTGCCGGTCAGGCCGGTTCAGCGCCTCCCGACCGGGAGAGGAGGCAGCTGGAGGCTTCCTCCCCCGGCTCTAGGCTCTTGCTCCCTTGGGCCCATTGCCAGACAGCCCAGCCTCCGTGATGACGGCATCCGGCTGCGACCTGGGAGGTCCCCTCTCCTGCCTGATCCTCTTGCAAGGCTGGGTGGCCTGTCCCCCAGCTCCTCTCACCTGCGAACTGGGGGTGCGGGGGGCCAGGGCGAGCCATACTCATGTTCCAGGGAGCAGGGCCCTCCCCGCTCTGGCTGGTTCCCGGAGCTCCTGCAGTCCCCTCCTCTGGGGAGGCCCCGGCCCTCAGACCGTCCCAGGCACTTCACCGCATCCCCCAAAACAGCCCAAGCACTGGAACCTGGCGGGGGAAACCGAGGCCATCTCCATGCTGCCGCTGGTCTCCGAGAAGGGGGCGGGCATGCCTTCTTTGGTGGAGCAGGGACAAGGCGGGAGCCTTCGCTAGCCCTAAGTTGGGTGCCCCACTTTATTTGAGATTTGAGGGGGTTTCGGTGGGTGTGGCAGGAGGTGGCCCTGAGGACTCAGACTTCACCCCCTTGGGTGGAAGCTGGGCGGGGCTGCCGGGACTCCCCGCCTGCGCCCCGCCCCCGCCGCGGGTCAGCATCCCAGCGCGCAAGGCCCAGCCTCCGGACCTTCACGGGGGCTGCGAAACGTGTGGTCAGAGCTGTGCTTTATGAAAGCAGCTGCAGCTCATGACACGCTTTGCGTCCCCGGAGGTTTATGCGCCGCGGGGTTTTAATGGTTTCTGTGGGGCGGGTGTTCTGCCTTCATCCCAGCCGCCCTCCTGGAGGCAGGTGGGTGTCAAGCCTTTCTGGCTGGCCCGGCCAACAGGAAGGTAGGGCTGGATGGGGGCGGCTGGGCTGACCCCCCAAACCTCCTCAGGAAGGTCAGCGGGATGGGAAGCCCCCGGGACCCGCCCCGAGCCGCCCATAAATTTAAGGGACCTCCGCGGGGCTGGAAGCCTCCGTGCCCAGGTGTCCCAAGCTGGTGGGGAGAGGAGGATAGCCTTACTGCCGAGCTCCAGGCCCTGCCTGCCAGGTCATCGTCTCAGGCTGGGCTCGTGGATGAGTGTGCAGGAGCTGCGCTTCTTGCTGGCCCAGCAGCTTTCTTAGGCTCTGTCGCGAGTCAGGAGCTGTGATCCTAGAAGGACGTCCCCCAACGCCCAACCTTCCAGCTGGTTGCCACCGATCGTCCAGTCCAGGGTGGGAGCAAGGCCAGGTCCTTGAAGGGTCCAGAGCTGACCCTTCTCAGTCTCCTGGGCTGGGGCTGGAGCTGGGGAGGGAGAGGCTTTGAATGAGTGGGGGCTCCGGACAGAGGAAGGGACTGCGATGGGGCCCCCCACTCTTGGAGGAATGCGGGCTTGGGACGGGACGTGGGGCTCCCCACTTCTCAGGTTGCCTGGAACGGCCTGGCACCTCCCCGGCGCCGGGACTCCGTGGAGGTTGAGGCACACTGGGATGCGGGCCGAGGTCTGTGCCCGTGGATGGACACGTGGGTGCCTCGTGCTGCAGCCAGGAAGGCAGCCCAGAGGGCCCCCGGCCCGCCCCCGACCCCTGCCCACAGCCAGCCCAGGGCGGGCACAGGCTGCCTCCCTGGCTCTGGCTTCCCTGGGGTGGCCCTCAGTCCCCTCCTATTCCCCCCAGGGAGTCGGAGCCAGGCCTGCAGGTGCAGGCTTCGGCCGAGGGTCTGGAGGTGCCAACCGACAGGTGCGAGCAGGCGGGGAAAATCTGTCTTCGTCTCCCTGCTCTAGTGGCTGATGGCGGTAGTGGCACGGAGCGCCTTCCCGTGAGCCCGGAACTGCTGGGGGCGGGAAGCAGGCGTTCCTGCCGATCAGGGCAGCCCAGGGCCAGGAGACAGTGCCGCCTGGGCCCCAGGACCTGGATGTCCGGCTCCTCCCCTCTGGAGGTTGCGCGCTCCCCAGCCGTTCCTGGGTGCCTGCTGCATCCTGCAGAGGCTTCCTCAGGGCCCTGCGGGGGCTCCTCCCCACACCCCATGTCTGTTGTCTGCACCCTGCCCAGCAGCCCGCCTGCAGCGTCGCCAGCCCGCACCCTCACTGTTTGGGTGAGCAGCTCAGAGGTGTGATATGGACCCTGCAAGGGCCACCTCCCCTCACATCCTGGCATCGGCGAGGACGGGGGGACGTGCCCCGTTGCCTCGTGTGGGGTCTCCCTCTTCCTGCAGGCCAGGCGTCTCCACATGCCTCATATCATCCAGGGCTGCCCTCACTGCCTTCCTTCCCTAGGGTCATCTTACCTGCCATGTTTCCGAGTAAGGGGTGCTGCACCTCCCCACTGTCCCGGGCCTCTGTCTGCCGGCCTCATAGAGGCTGGTTAGGGTTCGCAGGCATCCCAGGGGCTGAGGCTTGTTGGCCAGGAGTGAGCGTCACGTGGCTATAGGGGTGCCCTTCGGGGACCATGGGCCCACGAAGGACGGAGCTGCCCATGGCCATCACTCCCGGCCCCCAGAGGATCCCGCACTCGTTCCTGGCTCCCAACCAGCAGGGCGTCAGAGGTGGCGGCAGCCCTGCGCTCAGCCGAGCCCAGCACGCTCCCCGAGGGTCCGGAGTAGGTCTGCCTGAGGTCACCACTGCAGTGTGTGTTTTGAATATTTTCAGCCGTGTGCACTGCGGGGACTTGGCCTGTGCACTGCGTGTGCAGCTCATACTTGGTGGGCTGTGTAATATGCAGCGGCGTTGCCAAGGGCAGCGGAAATGTGGATTTCTTCCAGCATAATCACACGAATCCTCCCAGCCCCCGCCCCTGCCCTGTCCCACCAGGCAGCCAGGGAGCTGCTAGGGCAGAAGGACAGGGCCAGTGCTTTTGTCCCAGTCAACCTGTGTCTGTGGCTTTGGACCCTGGATGTAATCTTGACGGCAGGGTGTGCAGGGCCAGGTCTGCCTGCAGGCTGTGTCGCCGGTGATGGGGAAGCCAGCGTGGGGGCTGCTCTGGATGCCCGAGTCGGGGAGCTCCAGACCAGAGGAGGGGGACAGGGGTCTGCAGGCCTCCCGTGGTGAAGGGCCACATTAACGGAGGGCCCCTGGAGGGCCAGCCCAGGGCCTGCCCATGGCCAGCTGGCTCTCTGTGGCCTCCTGTCCACACAGCACGGGGAGATCACACCAGCTATGCCTCGCGCCTGGCTCTGAGCTGCGGTCGGGGCTCCTGAGTCTCAGTTCCAACTGCCTGAGTTTGCTCATGCTGCCGGAACAAAGCACCACCGACTGAGGGGCTTATAAAATAGCGGACATTGCCTGTCTCCCCGTTGCGGGGGTCGAACGCACGGGAGCAAGGCGTGCTCGGGGCTGGTTCCCGCCCAGGCCTCTCTCCTTGGCTTGCAGGTGGCGTGTCTGTGTCCTAATCTCTTTAGGAGGATGCCAGTCACAGTGGACTAGGGGTCACCCTAGTAACTTTCTCTTAACTTCATTAGTGCCTAAAGATCCTCTCTCCTGATTCTGTCACATCCTGAGGTACCGGGCTTAGGACTTCACCGCGTTAATTTGCTGACGGGATTTGGGTGGTGGCCCCGGGGGGTGGGGTGCACAGTTCAGCTCTTCACCCCAGCAGATGATCAAAGCCACACTGTCCGGGGACCCCAGCCGGAGGTGCCTTCTGCAGCATCCTCGCTGGGCCCACCCGGCTGGGGTGAGGGGACACTGTGGCTGGGCTAGAGGTCTGAGGTCCCATGCAGAGAAATGGCTGCATCGGCAGGGACGCTCATTCTGTATTCAGCTCAGTCCCGAGTAGGAGA
>PVHT021183615.1:1201045-1217721 GCA_004024745.2 Catagonus wagneri
CCAGTCATTCCTGCCCCTAGCCATCATGCTGGGCCAAGCCTGGGCACAGGAGGGGATGGGGAGTGGCCCCCAGAGACCTTGAGAGAAGCCAGCCAGCATGGGGGGGCCAGGACATATTGTGGGTGGGCCCAGAGCTAAGCGGGCAGGTGCTGACCGCGCAGCCTTCCCTGGGGATGTGCCCTCACGGCTGCTGAAGCCACTGAGTCTACCTGTGTCCCGTCTTCATCTGCAGTCGGGACAGACAAGCTTTCCTGGGAGAGCTCCAGGCCAGGCAGCCGCCAGGGCTTTAGGGCGTGAGGCCAAGGAGAAGGTGCTGTGTTCTGACTGTGGGGATGGGGAGGAAGGCCAAGTTTATGTGAATGGGGGTTAGTGCGGTAGAGACCTTTGCACTTATTCCCTGATAGTGTTCCCATTCCCCAGCCGCCCCCCAGTGCCCCCAGGTAGGCCCCACGGGCCTCTGGTGACTAGAGATGCGCCAGCTCGAGGGTCCTGTAGTCAGAGTTGTTTAGGAAACCAATACACAGGCATGCACACGCCCACAATTTGTAAATGAAAAAGGTTTGGAAAAGGCTTCCGGTAAGACTTCTTGACACAGTGTTAAACATATTTTAGCACCTCCCCCCCCCTTGGTTAAAGCGTGTCCTTTTGAAAAAAATACCTCAATATTTTGCAGAAATAACATCTGTTAAGTTATTAAGGCGGGGATTCTCGAAGTGTGTTCCCTGGATGGGAAACCGGGATGAAGCCCAGCAGTGTGTGTGTGTGACAAGCCCTCCAGGGGATTCTGATACCTGCTGCAGCCTGAGAACCCCTGCATGTAGGGCAATAGCAGCAGAGAATTGGGGATGGGGGGGAAGTGACCTGGGGACTTGGAGAGGGTCAGGAGGATAGGGCGAGGCAGCCTGGCAGGTGGGTGGCACAAGGGCCCTGAACTCTGGACGAGATGCTGTGGCCCCTTGAAGGACCCTGCACCTGGGCGTGGAGACCCCATTCTGCCTTTCTGAGATAAGAGCAAGGTTGGGGGTCTGGAGGTGTCGTGAGACGATGTTAAGTGATTGGGGGCCGGGGGTGCCAGCTGAAAAGATTCCCCCTCAGCCTGTGTGCCCAGGAGCCAGCACTGTGCTGGTGGAGGGCGCCTGGCCTGGCAGCTGCAGTCTGACCAGAGCGCTGGGGGCATGGTCACTTTCTCCAGGATGTTTTGGCCTTCCGCTACCCTGAGGGGGACTGTCCCCAGAGAAAGTGCTTGGGTGGCACCTTCAACACAGGCAGGAGGTAAGATTTCTTGGAGCAGTGGCCTTGGCCCCCTATCAGCAGGCACGGGTCTGGGATAGGCTTTGCCGCCACGCAGCCGTGCCCCGGTGGGGTACCCAGTGCAGCCACTTCCCACTTCTGGGTCTTCTTTTTCTTCTCCGTCAGACAGGCAGCCCCATCCCTGGCCCTCTTGGCCACAGGAGCTGGGGACCCAGGCGGCACCTGTGGCCCACTCCCCTGCCTGTGTGCTTCCTTGCAGCGGTCCAGATCCACATCCTGAAGGCTGACAAGGCGGGGGACTGGTGGAAGTTCACGGTGAACATCATCTCCGTGTACAAGCAGGGCGCGAGCCGCATCCGCCGCGGTGACCAGAACCTGTGGATCCGCTCGCGGGACATCGCCTGCAAGTGCCCCAAAATCAAGCCCCTCAAGAAGTACCTGCTGCTGGGCAACGCGGAGGACTCGCCCGACCAGAGCGGCATCGTAGCGGACAAGAGCAGCCTGGTGATCCAGTGGCGGGACACGTGGGCGCGGCGGCTGCGCAAGTTCCAGCAGCGCGAGAAGAAGGGCAAGTGCAAAAAGGCCTAGCGCGGAGGCAGCGGCGCGCCGGGGCGGGCGGGGCGCGGGGCCGGCGAGCGGGAGCGGGCGGCCCGCCACCGCGCGGTGTGGACTTGGCCCGCGAGGGCTTTCCCAGCTGGGGGGAGGGTGGGGGCGGGGCCGCGGCCGGCACGGGGGCGGGGTCCTCGGCGGCCCCGCCCCCAGCCCCGCCCCACGTCCCCCCGGGCGGCCAGGCCCCGGAGAAATGAGGGCGAGATTTAGCTACCTCACGGCCTCCCTCCAGAGCCGCGCTGCGCTCCCCGGGGCTGGGAGGGGGCCCGGGCGGCCGCAGGACCGCGCAGCGGGCCTCACCCATGGGGAGAGAGGGCAGCGGAGAACTGTGAACTCCCAGGCCCGCAGCCCGGGCGGCGGCGCGCGATCGCAGCCAAGCCACCACCCTGAACACGCGAGACCGAAAAATCCCTTCCCGTTGGCCCCCCACCCGTCGTTGGGGATTCTCACGGGGGTCCTGGCGGTGACAACTTGGGCGGGGGGCATTTGAGGGAGGCCTAAGTAGCCAGTCCAGCCAGCTCTCCCCACGTGGGCTGTGGCCTCCACCGCCACCTGGGTTCCCCTGGTGGGGTTTACAATCCCTGCAGCCAGAGCAGGGAAGCCCCTGCTGGTCCTGCCCCGCCCAGCCAGGGGGTGGGTGCTGGGCCAGGATTTTGGCCCAGATGCGGGCAGTGGGCCCAGGGACACCCCCGAGAGACCCAAGCCGGGTGGTCGGCCACCACGCCTGCTGGCGCTTCCAGTTGGAGGAGGCACTGCAAACGCAAAACCTCCCAGAGAGTTTCCTTTCTGGAAAGTTGGAAGCAGCCCGTTTATGACATTTTCCAGGGGAGGGGGAAGGGGCACTGGCTGGGTTTACGGCAGTGACACTATTTGTGTAATGACATCAGCTCCCACAAGTTCCCTCCGCGGTGTCAACAGCTGGGAAGGGCCTGGAACGTAGGCTAAGGCTTGGATAGCTGGGGGAAGGGGGCTGGCGGGAGTGGGGACCACTGTGCTGTGAGGTGCCCGAGCAGCTGCCGTGTGGGCTGGCAGGAGCAGGACCACGAGGTTTCTGGGTACTGAGAAAGCTGTCGCCACTCCCTGGGGCACTCCTCACCGCTTTCTGCGGGGGAAGGGGCAGAGAAAGCCTGCTGTAGCCACCCCACGCTGGGCTGCCTCTGCGGCTGTCCCGGCGAGGACCAGGCAGCACCGGCCCGCTCCGCTCCGGCTGCCTCCTTGCCCCCGAGGATGGCCAGGCGCCCTTTCCAAAGCTTCCTAGAGGTACTGTCCCCAGGTAGGCAGCCCCAGTCCATAGGGGCCAGTGGTCTTACACAGGCCTGTGCCCCGGGTCCAGCCACCCGTCCAAGCCCACTGCGCTGCCCAGGGGCCCCCGGACCTGCCCTCACACTGAATTCGAGGCCTGGCTCTTGTCAGTAAGGAAATCAGTTTCATCGTCCCCGCTGCGGTGCGGCAGCTCAGAAGGGTCACAATCCGGCATGAAGCCTTGGGCCCTCCTGCTTTGGGTGTCCTCTGCCTCCCTTGCTTGGCCCGTCTCGCAGCTGCCATGTACTGGGCACCTGCTCCGTGCCCGGCACTTTACTCCTGCGACCTCATGTTATCTTCATCATAACCCTGTGAGAGAGGTTCTCACCACCCCACCCCACCCCGGCATCGAGTAAAATAAAGCCCAAGGTCACCCGGCAGAGAAGTGGGAGAACTGGCTTCAGCCTGGAGCCAGGCGCTCTGACCACAGGCCTCTGCACGTGAGCTCTGTAGTCCCTACTCAGTTCCTTCTCAGGCGGCAGGGGGATGCTGCCAGATGAGTCACCACCGAGGCTGGGCACAGTGACATCTTCAGAGGTGGCAGCAAGGGTAGGGGGTGAGGCCAGGTATAAACTTGCTCCAGGGCAAGTCCCTGGAAGCCTGGCCTCAGCTGATCCTACGGCCGCCTGGCTGCCTGGGGGTGTTTGGAGGGATTTCAGAGACACCCCCAGAGGCCGGGGGGAGACAGAGCTGCCCTGGGAAGGAACGCTGGCCTCCCTAACCTGCAGGACCCAGCCTGGGGCTGAGCAGCCTTTCCAAGCAGTCAGCAGCCCGCCGCTGCCCAGTGTGGCGTGTGCGCGTCCTGCCAGCCCGTGGGCCTGAGACGCATGGCCCTGCTCTGGCAGTTGTCCCGTTTCCACTCCCACCAGCCTGGCAGCCCCGGTGCCTCCCGCCCTGGGCCCGAGTCTCCCCCAGCGTCCCGCTGAGCAGCAGCGCGCTGTGCTTCACCTTCAGCTAGGCTCCAGCCTTGCCCTCCTGCTCGGCACCCCAAGGGCCGAGTGGCCGGACCTCTGGGGAAGGTTGGGGTGGCAGGTCAGCCAGGTAGGGATTTGTCCTCATGGGCTGCCTTTCCCACTTGCCGCGCCCCTCTGAATCCAGCCACCCACGCGGCAGTGAGACTCCAGCCTCGAGAAGCATCCTTCCCCCTGCCCCGGCCCCCCTGGAGATGGAAATAGGAATTGAGGTGTTCCAGGTTGTACAGTTAGGAAAGGATGTAAAATGGACCTAGATTTTGAAGAGTGTATTAACCAGAGTTGTGATATGTAGGTGCTTGAAGAAAAACATATACCAGATTAGTCTTTAAAAGGAAAAAATAAAGATTCCCAGTTGCCCCTTTTCTCACCTGCTGGGTGGTGCGGGGTCCCTACTTTCCTGCCACATGGTAACGTGGAAGGTTGGGGTGGAGGGGGGCTGCCCCCCGGACTTGCCTGTAGGCTGAGGCTTCTGTGCCGAGCGAGCGAGCGGGGACAGCATCCTCAGGTCCTGCAGGTGGGGGTGGGGGACCTCTGTGGTCCAAACCAGGGAGGCCGGGAGCTGCCCCAAGGCCCCCAGTGCCCGCTGGCGCACTGCCTCTGTAGTAGCTGCAGGAACGGGCACAGCCAGCCTTGGGTTGGCTCCGGGTTGCGATGAGACGGAAATCAAGGAGACCCCGAGGGATCAGGAGACGGTCCCTTTAGGCAACTGAAAAATGTTAGGGTCTCAGTGTTAAAGGAAGATGGGAGAGTGGACGAACTGCAGTGGGGTCCCTGGCCCCAGCCATGCCGCACCCTAGGGGTACCGAAGCCCCCTCGTGGGGCTGCGTCCCCCGCCCAAACCAAGGGCCTCGCTCCCCTGCTGGTTCCCCAGCGCCTCGCACCCTCCCCGACCCCCTCCTGCCTCTCGGAGTTCTGTTCACTCAGAATTGTAAATGTTTAGTTGTGACCATGACATATTGTTTGGGTCAGTGTTCCTTTCCAATGCATACTAATATATTACGGTTATTATATATGAATATATTTAATGACATGAAAAAAGTTGTGGATTTTTTTAAGATTTTTTTTTTTTTTTTTTTTTTTTTGGTTAGAATTGTAATGGACCCAGATGGAACTTGTAACGTGGGCTCCACATGATAGAACTAAATTCCGATATCAATTAAATAAACTCTTGTACACTGTTCTCTGTCTCCTGGTCTTTACTGGAGGCCTGAGCTGCGGGTGGTCGGTGTACGGGGAAGAATGGCAAGTTTTCAGGCCATTTAAGGCATGTGGCCTCTGGTCTGAGAACTCCCCAGCCTGACGGAGCCCCGGGGCTCTCACCAAGCCTGAGACAGAGCCCAGCTGCCCTGAAAGACACGCAGGAAAAGGGCCGCTTCCCTGGAAGGCCTCAGGGGCTGGCTGGCTGGCTCCGAAGGTGATTTTGAGCTAAAAGGCTCTCAGATGGGACACTCTATTTCAGTCCCTAGGAAAGCATCCCTGCAACCTCCCCATCTGGCCCCAGATGGCCAATTTCTAGGGCTCCTGGTCAGAGCCGCCTTGCAACCTCCCCATCCGGCCCCAGACCTGCAGGGAGCGTCCTGGCCTTTCCCGTCTGCAGCCAAGGGGAGACTCACCAACAAAGTCAGCTGATTAGTGATGTGCAGAGATTTTTCTCAAGGCTTCACGGGGTGCGGGGACTGGGTCGGGGCCAGCACCATGCAGCCACCAGGAGCCGAGCTCACTGGGTTTCGGGGAGGCGATATTTAAACCTCCCGATGGTTGTGATTTCGCTGTTAAATAAACAATTCAGTTATTAGGGACATGTTGGGTGGCCATGCCAAGTGGAGCCAGTCGTTACCAGGAAGCTATAATTTCTGCACCCAGCTGTTTCGAAGACAAGTCTAAGCGACGCAGATTCAACTGGCCCCGGAGGGCATGGAAAGCCCACTCCGCCACGCAGAAAGCTGGCCGACGCGCCCTTAGCTTCTGCTCGGAAAGGAGCAGGGCCAGCCCAGCCTCCGCCAGGAGTCCGGCTCTAGGAACGGGAGCTGCACTCTTGGAACCCGAGGTCAAAGCCAGGGTGGGGAGGTGCGGTGGGGGGTGGGGGTCCCGGGTCTCAGTCCTGCAGGAATGGCGGTGCCCGACACCGCGCAGTCAGGGACAGGATGCGGGTCTCAGGCAAGACCTTTCTGCAGCCATGGGCTCCTCTCAAAGCCAGTTCAGACCCAACTGGACCCTGTGCAGGATTTAAGACATCTGCAAAGTTCAAGGCAGGAAATCACCTAAGTGGCTGCTAATTACTGACACAAGGTGGCTGGAGAGGGCCATTTCTGACGCGGGCATGCCAATCTAAAAGGAAGCGGTGCGGATCCCAGGGGCTCAGGGGCCTGCGCAGTCCAGTCCGAAGCCCTACTGGGTGAGAGAGCTCCCCAGGGTCTGGCTGGCCCCCAGGGAGGCTCGCTCTTTGTAAAGCCCTTCCCGCTGGCCCGAGACTGCACCTCGGGGTGGGCACTGCCCGCGCATGGCAGAGACACACGTAGGTTTCAGATTCTGTTAAGCAGAGTGCGCTATGCTTTTTTTAAGCCTAAATAAAGACCTAAGCAATATTCCAGGAATAACTAGGCGTGAAAAGCCGAAGGGAGCCAGTGAGAAATAAAAGAACGGTTCACCCATCCAAATAACTCTATCAAACTGGAGACTCAACAGGACAGCGAGTTGCTGCTGGAAAGAGGTAAGTGCTTTCTGTTACTGGCACGTGGTTGGGAAGAAGTCTGGAGCCATGAGAAGCAAGTAGAGGAAAGATGAGTCTTGGCCCTCTGTTTTAAAGCAAGGGGGAAAAAAAATCCCACTTACCTTCAGAGGGCCGGATGAGAAAACCCAGCTAGATAAAAGATGATCTCTAACGCGTCTAGGCCAAGAGTTCTGGGTATAAGCTGGAGCTGAGAGGCAGGGAGTGAGTGTTCTAAAGAAGCGGAGGCTGCTCTGCTGTCCGGGAGGCAAAATGCAGCACCGGGCTGGCTGGCCGTTCTCAGAGGGACTGGTCAGGACAGAACCCGGTGGTTCTCGAAGCAGATGGGCAGTCGGGAATCCTGCAGCAGCCCCTCGGAAGGAGGGGCCGGGGCCCTGCTGGAGCCTGTGGGGGTCTGAGCAAGCAGATCGTCTGGGAGCTAATGGAAACTAAGGTTTAATTATAGTTATTAATAATAATGAAGCTTCAATGGAACAAAAGTACCAGGTGTAACAAGGTATCTAGATTTCTTTATACAGTATCCAGACATAAGATGCTTACAGTTAATCATCAGTTAAGTTCAATAATACTTAAGCTGTTATTTTAATAAGGTTTGCTTTCATAGGAGAAGCAGCCAAGGTCAAGGGTCTTGCCTCGCTGCCCTAGGGTGAGTTCTTAGTGCTCAAACCCCTGATTCAGACCTGGCCAGCCACCTGGGGCCATGGTCCCGACACCTTTGAAAGGGGGACAACCAGGCCTGGCCAAAGCCCGCTGACTCCAGGGTGGGTCCCGCGGAAACAGATCCCCAGGGTGGCTCAGCTCGGCCAATTCTGGGTCCCCCTGGGATCAGAGTGGGGTGGGCGCCTCCCTGCCCGGCACCGGCCCAGGCCTGGACGGCAAGCCCTGACCGTCTAACCTGACCGGCTTCTTACGCTGTGCCCTGCCTGCGGGGCCAGAGAAGTGAAGCCACCGGGGTCCAGGTCGCCCAGCCTGCAGTGCTGGGCCCAGGGCCTCCAGCCCAGGCACTCAGGAGAACAGAAGCCGCTGTGTGCGGATGTCGGCTTGGCATTTGGCTCAGAAAGGCCTCTCCGCGCAGCTGAGCCTGGTCGCCGTGGCTCTGGTTCAGAGACGCCCCACGAGTTGCCGGGGCTCCGTGCTGAGCAAGTCAAGAGGAGGTGAGAAAGTCAAACAGACCCTCAGTGCCGCCTCCCGTGAGCTCCAAAGTGGGGGGGCTCCAAGGTGACGCTGTTTATACAGATTTGAGGTTTTGCACGACAAGCCTGCAAGATGTGCTCCCTGGATTCCTGACCTTCCACTGGGGGATCCATTAGCAACCACCCACCCCCGCCCACGGTTAAACGCCTCCTGGGCCGCCCTGCCACCGGCCTCCCGTCCGGCCCGGGCCCTCCTCCTCCAGGAGCACACTCGTCCTGAAACAAGCCTGCCTCCGTGTCCTCTCCTTTGCTTCGGAATCCCGCTCCCCGACCGCGTGGCTCAAGCTCACGGCTGCCCGGCTCCCTGCCTCCATCCCCAGGCCACCGCTCCCACGGCCTGGCCTTGCTCTGTGCGTGCTGGTCCTCGGGCCCCCGCTCTGCTGGGCTCACTGCCCCGTCCTCACAAGGGTTGGCTCTGTTCCCCGGAGTCGGAAGCCTGGGTCTCCTAGTGTGGACCCCTGGCCCAGCGGGTGGAGACTTGGGCTAGAGGGAGAATCCTCTGTCATCTGAGCCACGCGGGCTCTCTGCACTTCCCAGCGCTGACTCACCCAGTCCTGGCGGCAGCCCACAGGCAGAAGGCCGTCTTCTCTGCATCGTCCGGAGGAGGAAACGAGGCACAGAGCGGGCCCCTTGCCCGCGGTTGTCACCGGGGCCGTCACCGCCCAGTGGAAGCTCTCTGCCCTCTGGGCACTTCGTGGTCCCCTTGCTGAGCAGGGCAGGTGACGGTCCCGGCCAGTGAGCTGTGAGCAGAGACGCCGGCCTCACTTCTGGGCCGAGGGTCCCACTGCTGACGTGAGGGTCTCCAGAGCCCCCCTCCTTCTGCCAGAGCCCACCCACCAGGGCCCCAACCCGAGCTGCGTGGACGAGCGACCGAGGGCGGCACCAGCACTTGGGACGGTTCTAGGCTTGGGTGGCTGCGAACGCAGCCCCGTCCTGGTTGACGCAGAGTCCAAGTGGGACCCCGGGCGGCCCAAGTCCAGGGCTAGACACCTCCCACAGAGCACCGTGTGTCACAGCCACACACGCCCCAGGAGGAAGCAGACTGCGCGGGTGGCCTGGGAAGAGCTGCCGGGAAGAGGGTCCCCCACGCTCTGCAGGGACTCACCACAGACCAGGCGCCGAGCTGCGACTCCCTCCGACGGCGGTGGCCGGGGCCGGGACCAGGTCTTGCTGGAGCACTGGACTCTCAGGTCTGGGGTCCCCGGAATCGACGCTGCGCCCGGCTGTCCAAGGTCCCCTTGTGCTTGTCTTGGTCCCGGGGGCCGGCGGTGGCGGTCACGTCACACCCTCTGGAGAGCAGCTGCCTGTAGTCTCTAGAAAATCCACACGAGAACCCCCAGGCCTCTGCCACCGCATGCCCGCCCTCCGCTTCCTCAGTGGGGCCCGTGCTGGGAGCGCCCCGTCACCGTCACCAGCCCCGGCCCTAATCCCTTCCCCTCCAGCCCGGACAGCAGAGCCCCACCGCCCCGTCCACCCGCCCTCCCTCCACATGGCTGGTAGGGTTGGGGGCACGGGGTTGGGGACGTGAAGCTCGGCCCTCTCCCCTCTGACCCTCTCTCGCCGCCGCTCCCTGGCGCCCGGCACCCGTCGCAGGCCCAGCCCATCTGTGCGTCCACTCATGCACCCGCAAGGTTGGCGGGGCTGGTTTGGGAGCCAAATAAAGGCACCGCTGTCCCAACTCCGCCATCAGCCTTTCCTCGACCCCTGGCCAGTCCCCACCAACCGCAGCTAATCCACAGCGCTTGATGCTGCTGCTCATACAGTCGGCTCAGCCCTGGAAAACGGGTTCACTACGCGGAGGCAAGAAAAAGAACGCGCTCCTAGGTCTGAAGGTGGGTCCCCAAGTGGAGTCCAAAGAAACAACCCCACTAGGAGTGGCGACCGCTGTGGGGGACTTGGGCGGGGTGGCGGGTGGCAGATCCACAGAGACACGTGCTGTGTCACAGCCCCCACGTCACTCCTTCCTCTCCCCGTCCGACACCCATGGCCTCGGCTGCTCACCTGTTTCCCACGTGGGCACAGGGCTTCCCCGAGCAGACCTGACGCTGGAGGCCACCGACTGCCTCTGAACGCAGCCCCGTCCCCCAGGAGGCCCAGCACACTGCGGGGGGCGCCACGAGGGAGCGCCCTGTGACCGAGGCAGGACCCAAGGGGGCCACGCGGCCCGATCGCCAGGCAGCTCTCTGCTGCCCCGTGCCATTTGCCTTTGCTGAAGCAACACACGCCAAGAGCCAAGAACTTTGGGGGAATTTATTGAGAGCAGCTCTTGTGTACCGAGCCAGAGGACGCTGAGGTTTTCTCCGTCACTGACAAGTGTCATGGCCGGTGGTCCCCGGATTGCCACTAGCTGGTAGGCCAGACCGCCACGACCACGATGGCCACGAGCAGCAACAAGATCACCATTATCATCCCTGCAAAACAGAAGCGTGCAAGACGGCCTGTGACCATCCACACTGGAGGGCATCACCCACCTTGCCTTTCCCTTTTTTTTAGGGCTGCACCCGCAGCATAAGAAGGTTCCCAGGCTAGGGGTTGAATCGAAGCTACAGCTGCCGGCCTGCACCACAGCCACAGCAACACCAGATCCGAGCCGTGTCTGCAGCCTACACCACAACTCACGGCAACGCCAGATCGTTAACCCACTGAGCAAGGCCAGGGATCGAACCCACAACCTCATGATTCCTAGTCGGATTCGTTAACTGCTGTGCCACGACGGGAACTCCAGGCATCACCGACCTTATCAAGTGTCCCCCGAGAGGACTGCGGAGACAGTTCTCAAGTGTGTGAGGGCTGTCGGCAGCCGCTGGCTTTGGATGGGGTCCAGGGACACTGCAGCGTTTCCACCTCCCCCCCCGGCCCCCAACGAGAGCTGTGCCGCCACAGTGCCCGCGCTCCTGACCCGGTGGGGCCTCGCTGTGCAACCCCTCACCCGGCTTCTGTGTGATGCATGGCACTGTTTTCTCTTTGCAGGGACGAGGCCCCAATAAACCAAAGGGCTTTAGAGTTTACAGAGAAACACTGACTCTAGAACGCATCTTCTCCCCTATCCACATGGCTTTGCCCTTTTCTTTCTTCTTCTTTCTTTGGGGGAGGGAGGTGCACGCCCGCAGCACGTGGAAGTTCCCAGGCCATGGATCAAACCCCCACCACCTCAGCAACCCAAGCTGCTGCAGTCAGCAATGCTGGTTCCCAACCCGCTGTGCCCCCAGGAAACTCCTGGGTTGGCCTTCTCTTCTTGAGCCCAAGATACTTAAGTCACCCATCTGTAAAAAGTCCAAGACAGGGAATTTTTCTTTACAAGTTTTGTCTCTGTTCTGGCTTGCGTTTTCGCTGTGGAAGTCCCTGGGCCAGAGACTGAACCTGTGCCACAGCCGTGACAACGCTGGATCCTTAACCTGTGGAGCCACCAGGGAACTCCTTTAAGTGTTTTTTAGAGTAACGTTCTCTAGTTTCAGTCTTTTTGGTAAGGAACCACGAAGGAGCGCGCCAGCCCCTCCCTGCCCCCACCCCCGCCCCCGGCTCTGCTCGCCAAGCCCACCCTGTCCCCTCAGTGCCCCATCCTCACCTACTACTGCCATTCCCTCGACGCCGATGAAGAGGGAGGCCCAGGACTCAGCCCCTCCTCTCCACGAGCATCCTACCTCCCACCCTGACCCACCGGGTAGTAACGAGCGCTTCCCACGTGCCAGCGACCGGGCACGACCACGACAAAGCACACACGTGCTCGGCGAACGCTCCCTGCGCTGCTGAGGCCCCCAGACAGCAGAGGAGACACAGCAGCAGGTGAAAATGCTCCACGGGAGTTGCCACCACGGCTCAGCGGTAACAAACCCGACCAGCATCCATGAGGCCGTGGGTTCCATCCCTCGCCTCGCTCAGTGGGTTAAGGATCCCACGTTGCCGTGAGCTGTGGTACAGAAGATGCGGCTCAGATCTGGTGTTGCTGTGGCTGTGGTGTAGACTGGTGGCTACAGCTCCGATGGGACCCTTAGCCCGGGAACTTCCATATGCCGCGGGTGCGGCCCTGAAAAGCAGAAAAGAAAAACATTCTGTGGGAATTCCCTTCGTGGCTCAGTGGTTAACGAATCCGACTAAGAACCGTGAGGTTGTGGGTTCAATCCCTGGCCTCGCTCAGTGGGTTAAGGATCCGGCATTGCCATGAGCTGTGGTGTAGGTTGCAGACGTGGCTCGGATCCCGCGTTGCTGTGGCTGTGGCGAAGGCCGGCAGCTACAGCTCCTGTTAGACCCCTAGCCTGGGAACCTCCATATGCCGCGGGTGTGGCTCTACATAAAGGCAAAAAGACAAAAAAAAAAATTCTGCGAAGTAACAGGTGAGTCGGATCACGTGGTTGTGTGGCCCCAGGACAGCCCACCTCAGACTGAGGAGCTGTTTGGGTTAAGGTCAGGGTCCCCAGAGTAGAACCAGTGATTCTCTTACAGGAAGTCACGCGCACATTTCTGACCTTATTAGCCAGACAACCACTGGCCACATCTGGCTTCAAGAGCCTAAGAGCCACATGTGGCCACTGGCTACCATATTGGACGAAGATAATAAGGCATCCATCCATCATCCTAGAATGCTCCACTGGACAGACGGACAGGGCGCGCGCTCTGGTTACTTACTGCTGCACCCCCCGCGTCTACGACAGTGCCTGCGGTGGAGACGCAACGCGCCACTGCTGGATGAATGAACGGCTGCTCAGTGTTTTCAACACTCGCTCCACACTCAGATAGCTTCCCACGCTGGGAATTCCGCTTTCCCCTCTCCTTGAGTTGGTTTTGTTAAATTACATTTTTCTGGGAAATTGCCCATTTTTTTGGAGTATCCGAAAGTACCGGCATAAAACTGTTCATTATATTCTCCTATAACTTAAACCCTGCGCTCTATTTCTGCCCTTCTCTTCGTTTCTAACACCACCTGTTTGTGCACTTTTTTTTTTCTAGCCTTGCCACAAGTTTGCCTTTTTATTAATCTTTTCCAAGAACAAGTTTTGACTCTGTTGATCAGCATCTCATTTGTTTTTATTAATTTCTGCATTTATTTTTCTTAATTCTATTCATAGGCTTTCTTTGGATTTACTTTGCTTTTTCTCCGACTCCTCGACGTGAGAGTTAACTCCTTTGTTTTCCACTTTCCTGTAAATATTACCCTTCTAAACCGACAAGTTTTGACACAAAATACTTTCATTGTTGTTAGTTTCTAAATATCTTAATATTTTCAACAATACCTTCTTTGGCCTGATAATTTAGCAGTGTGCGTTGAGGTTTCCAGTTATATGGAAACATACTTATCAAAAAGATATTTTTAAAATCCTGAGATAATCACACACATACTATATTTTGATGTGAAAATGTCTGACTTCTACGTGATAAAGTCACAGGCACCATTAGTATTAACGTGTTTGCTGCCCACCTTTTTTTTTTTTAAACTCATTTTGTGAGTTCAACACTTTTTTCCTTTTGCGGGGGGTGGGGGGGTGTCGTGCTTACAGCACGCAGAAGTCCCTGAACCTGCACCACGGCAGTGACAGCACTGCATCCTAAACTGCTAGGCCACCAGGGAGCTCCTCTGCCTCCCTCCTTAATGGAAGGAAATGCTAAACCTCAATTAGAAGCTGGCGAAAATAAGAATGCCATTAGCTTTCTCATCCAAGTTCACCGACTCCCTAAATTTTATCCACCAAGTCCCCAGGATTCAATATAGTTCAGGCCAGGTAAGTTTTAAGCCCAACCCATGTAAGCACAGCACGTCTGTGGTCTGAGATACTGAGGAACTCGTGAAAAATATAGGGCAAGCTTCCTTGTCATCTCCCCACAACCTTGGGTGAATTCTTTCTAACACTCCTTCTTCGCCGAGGACCCGGTCTGTTGACAGCGCCCCCTCCTGGGGGACTTCGGCCTTCCTTCTCCTGTCTCCGTAACCGCAAGCTCAGGACTCCCGGTCGGGCATCTGCAAACTGGCCCACGGGCCATATCTGGCTTGCGGTCTGTTTTTGTACAACCCAGGAGCTTAGAGTGGTTTTTATATTTTGGAAGGGTTGTCAGAAAAGAAAAAGAAGATGTGACCTGCTGTCCGGGGTCTGCAAGGCCTAACGTGTTTACCGTGGGCAGACGGTGGCTGCCGGACGTCGCCGCGGCTGGCTTAGGCGCTGGTCTCCCATTCTCCCTCCATTTCTTCACCTGCGGGTTTCCTTTCTTGTCAAGTCAGCCACGCGCTAACATCCTGGTGTTGTAATCCTTCATCCAGCATCCCGAGATGCTTGTAGTAAGAGTGTGGGGGTGCGTGTGGATGTGTGCCGGCCCATCTTCTTGCCAGAGCCAGAAGGAGGAATCTTCTCACTCATTTCTGCCTCCAGAAACACCTTCAGGAATCCCACTACCACCTGGCTGGGGTGCAAGATGCACATCGTGCAATGTCTTTCCTTAAAAAATAATGGAAGTGGAGGAGGCGGACAGACGGAGGTGAAGCGCCAGGGCAACTGCTGGCCGCCCAGAGCCCAGGCTCACCCTTAGACGAGTGCGTTTTTGAGGAAAAAGGAGGTGATGAGATGATTGGTGGCCCAGGGTGGCAGCTGGAAGGGCACGTGAGGCCGAGAGGCCCGGGTCCTGGACCGGGTGCTGCTATGCCCCAAGGGGAGGCTGATACAAGTGACTCCGGATTCTCTTTTTTTTGGCCACTCCCTCAGCATGTGGAAGTTCCCGGGCCAGGGATCGAACCCAGGCCACAGCAGTGACAACACTGAATCCTTACTGCTAGACCACCAGGGAGCTCCCGGCCTTGAACTTTCAAAGGAGGGTGGTTCTGAGAAAAGCAGATCAAGTGGCGAGGACGGAGAAATCAAGAGCGGAAACCGGCCGGGAAGGCGAAACCACGCATCTGGTTTGAGTTTCTACACACGAAGCCCCGCGGTCCAAGGGAAGAGGCCGCAAGCATCAGGGTCACAACCATCTCCGACCTGGGCCACCGCGGGGACCAACGTGCCGCTCGCTTTCCCCAACCCTCTCCTCACAATCCCGCTGGAATGGAAATCCGATCAAGTTACTTCCTGGCTTAAAACTCCACTGTGGCTTAAAACCCACACTCTTCACGGAGCCTGAAGGCCCTGCGCCATCTGGACCCCTGTGGCCCCTGAAGCCACAGGCTGTACCTGGGCTGCAGCCGTCCTGCCTCCCGGCCAGTACCCGTGCAGTCCTTCCCGCCCAGGGGGCGCTGGCCCCTCTTGGCCGAGTTTATCCGCGCCCACCCTCCCAAAGTCAGCATCAGCTTCAGGCCCTCGGGGAACTCCTTCTGAGCCCGCGATGGGCCGTGTTCTGTCTGCTGTGACCCTTCCTAAACCACGTGTGGGTCCTCAGTTGGTTACTGCCTGCCTCTGCCCCGGGCGGGGGCGCGTCCACGGCAGGGACTGTGCCCGTGGGGTCACACCCGCATCCGCAGTGCCCGGGGCAGAGCCTGGCACACCAAAGAGGCACCAGACTTTCCTTTTTCTAGAAATGAATAAATGCATCGAGCACCTGGAAGGAACAGGAAGAGCCAGCGAGGAAGACACAGGAAGGGACAGAGAACAGGGGGACACGAGCTGGGAAGACGCATCCAGGAGGCCAAGACAAGGGAAACTTCAAAAAGTGGTCGGTCCCAAGCTACAAAGCCAGCAGAGATGCCCGGAGGACGGGGAGAAGCCCCCAGGATTCGGGGCCGAGCGCAGCGCGGTGATGTGGGGGGTGGGGGCGGGGGGCCCCGGAACTGCTTTAATACTGTGATTCCTCCTAGTTCTTCCAGCCCTGAAACCTCGAGCTCTACCAGTCGTGCCACAGAAAGGTCAAGACGGGTACACAACCCGTGTGAAAAGTGACAATGCACCTCGCTGACCCCACAGACGGCAGCCTGGTAACACGGGATCCACCGACTTCTCCTTTTCTGGACGAAAAGGAGACTTCGGGGCCACGACAAACAGGACTCGGCCATTTCCAACCCTGTGCCGAGCAAACGGGGGGCCTTTGGGTGGGATGTGCTCGGCGGGTTTAAGTAAACCAGGCTGCGACGGGGTCAGTTAAGGAAGCCGTCCTAAGGTGGCCAGTGACAGTGATAAGCCTAAGCCAACTGCGCTTCTCTGGGGGTCAAGCCTTTCCCTTTAGGAACTCTGGCTGTTCTGGAATGTGAGCACAGCTCGGAACGAGGATCCAAGGACCTTTTCAAAGCCGGGGAGAGCGGGGCCACGGCTCGTGTGCATGGCGCGTGCACACCTGCCGGGGCGTCCGCTGCGGGTGACGGCGTAAGGGTCTCCACGGAATCTCAGCGAGAGAGAACGCTCGTCCCGGGAGGAAGCCGAAGCTCTGGAAGGCTGACCCTCTCTGCCAGCGCCGCGGACGGTAAGAGGAAGAGCTGGCACTGGGATCCAGCTGGGACGGACCCCTCAGCCGCGCCCTCACCCCTTCTCTGCACCACTGGGCCCGTCCGGGGGGGTCCCGATTCCCCAGCCCAGTGTAGGGGGGTCTTCAGAGAGGCCCAGACGTCTTTGGGCTGAAAAACTGAGATAAAGGGTTCCTTCTTCATTTTTTTTCTCTTCCCTTTTCTTCCCTCTTCCTTCCTTCCCATAACTGTTTTTTTTGTCTCTCTCTCTT
>PVHT021183615.1:1229022-1246629 GCA_004024745.2 Catagonus wagneri
CTGTCACTGCCTGGTCTGAGGGGACGCGGGGTCCGGGCGACGAGGCAGTGCACTGATTCCTGGACCGCGGCGAGCCCTCGGGTGGCCTGCTTTGACAGTTCGACACCCCGGTGAAAAGCGTCCTTTGTAAACTGGTGGCTATCGCCTTGCCCAGGGACGCTTTGCTTTGGGAAGTGCTGGCTGGGAGCTGCAGGGGGCCGGCCACCAGCTGCTGGCTGAAGTCGTGGAGGCAAGATGTCACCCAAAGCTTGGAAGGAGCTGGGTAAACGCTTTTCGGCTGAGGTGGGGACAGCCGGCACCATTCCCGGCGCTTTGGGTGGAGCGTCACTCTGTCATCATGGAGGCTGGCTCAGCCCCCACCTTCGGCCTCCGAGGTGACAGGGACCATATATTACCAAGAGCCACAGTGGAGAGGGCAGAAGACAGATGACCGCTAGGAGCCGTAGGAGAAAAGAAAGATAACGCCTGGGGAGACAGCTGGGTGGGGTCCTTCCACTCCAAGAGCCGAGTCTTTCACCAAATAACCAGAACACGTGTCATGGTTACTCGGTGAGGCTGCGAAGCCTGTCCCCCTCGTTGAGATGGAAAAATGAGCTTTCCTGGGATCGCCTCTGCTTTCAAGCGGTCACAGTGAAGCGATCGGAAGTGCCCTGTTCCCTGACCTTCCAGTCCCGTGTGTGTCACTCGCGTGTGTGCAGGAAGAGGACGGAGGAGCGTGCACCCACGTGTGCGTGAACGCACGCCTTCCCGCCTCGGGAGGCCGCAGAGCCTAACAACCTGAGCAGCACCACGGGCTCAGATGCCATCTGGCCCACGTTCAAATCACAGCTCTGTCATCCGGGCAAGGAACCCAATCCCCTGAGCCTAAAATCAGAAGAACACTAACCCTGAGCTCCCAGGGTTGCCATGGAGACGAAGTGAGGTAACTCTTAGTGCGGAGCACGTGACTGGGCACGTGGCACAGTCTCCATTGACGGCGGCTGCTACCGTGACCCTCTGGAAACTGCTTTTGCTGCAAACGTGGCACTCCCGGTCATCAGCCTCTGCACGAGGACATTCTGATCCGCCCTCAGCCTCCAGCACCTCAAGTCTCCGATGCTGCCCGCGCCCCCAGCTGCACGCACAGAACCCCAGCACCGCAGGAGAAAGGGGCCTCTGAGGAGTATCTGGCCAGCCCCACCCCCGGTCGTGAACACTCCACGCAACCCAAATACAGCTGCCACCGTTCCTGAAAATCTTCTCTACGTCTCTCCAAGGATTCTGCCAAGAAAAGATTTTGAAATGTATGAAATGGACGCTCACGCAAAATTCTCTAGCAGCCCATAGGCACAAAAATAAAAGTTCCCTTATTAACGTATACTAAATCAGAAGGGACATGTTTCTTCTTCTACCTAGAGTGTCCCAGGGCCTCCTCTTCTGACTTCGGGATGTGGACTTCATGATGTCGCTGCAGCGAGACGCTTGGTTACAGGGGTGAGGTGAAAACTAGACAGCACGCCAGTCGGCTGCTGGCTTTCTGGAAGCAGCCGGAAGGGTCGTGAGGCTGTGGCCTCACCGAGACAGAGCGGGAGGACAACAAAGAGGCTGGGAAGCTGCTCTGCGCGGGGCCACGGGAAAGGACCAAAGCAGCACGGGGCTTGCAGTTCAAAATCTGCAGGACCGAGCAGGCTGCAGGGCTGGCATCCAAGGCGTGGTCCACACTGTAGAGAGAAGGCGCTTTGCCTGCCATCGTGAGGGCCTCCCCCCTCCAGCCAGGACCACTCTCTCACCCTCTTCACCATCCACAAAGACATCCCTCTACCAACTGTCATCCAAGGACCCGTCAACCTTGACCTTCATGGGGCAAAGGTGCCACTCCCAGCAGTGCCGACTGTCAGGGAGGCAGCGAGCCATGGGCTCCTACGTGGACACCTGGGGTGTCCTCCAAGCCCTGGGCGGCTCTGACAGGTACTCAGGGTCAATGGCGTCACCCATGAGCCGACTCGAACAAGCTGAACAAATAAGATCCCCAAGCTGGGATACTTGTACTTGAACCCACGTACAAGTGCCTGTCCTTCTTCTGAAGGTGGTCAGTGTGGAGGAGACCGCAAAAATACAGTCACAGACAGACACGCTGATGACCCCAGAGGATCACAGGTCACACGTTCTGAATCCATGCGAGCCCCCGCTGAGTGCCTCTCACACGCGCTGTACACAAACACACACAGGTACCTGTCTTCCAGGTGTGTGCTCTGAGGGCGGATGATAAGGCGTGTTTGAGGATAATATTAAAATGACATCAACAACTATTTCTCTAGTCTCTAGGGGAAAAAAAAAGCGGGAGTAGATGGTTCAAACGTCACATTTGGCTTGGAAATATTCGTTGGCTCACAAAGAGACATGGGCTGTGAGATACTTCAGAAATCGTTTCAAAGCAAAATAAAAGAGGGGAATTATGACACCTTCGCAAAGAAACGATGCAGTTTTCCCACCCTGGCCTCCCGCTCAATGCGCCGCGCGCACTCACACCTCGGCTCCTTGGCAGGGAATGTTCGCGCTGCCTCGGAGCCCTCTGCCTGCTTCTACACCCCTGGCGCCGACCCTGGCCTTGGGCCTCAGCTCAGAAACGTCCCCTCCCCCAGGGATGCCTTCTCTTTCGGGCCCAAGGGGGTCTCTGGATGGCTCTTCCTGGGCTGCTCTGCAAACTGAACACGTGAGCTAAGAAACTGACTTACTGCTCGGGGCAATTAACAAATGTTTGGGTGCACGGTTTACCTCCCTGAGGGTCTGAAAATCCCTGGAGAGGATAGACGGCGTGTTTCCACATCCGTGTCCCCAGCATGCCATCCATAGGCGCCCGGACAGGCGTCATGTAACACGGGCTCGGCAGGTGCATATTTTTGTTTTGGTTGATTGGGTTGCAGCTCCTTGTTTAGATTCAAACATTGCTTGGGATATTAAAAGCCCCGTAGTAGGGACTTCAAATGTGTGTCTACTTGGCAACTGTTAATGTGGATAGTTTAGCAGCTAGAACAGTACCTGGCACATAGTAAGATCTCAATAAATACGTGCTAGAAACAAAAATGATGAGAGTGAATGAATGGAGGAGGAGAATAAACTCAAGAAAACAGGCTGCTACGGAATATTGGTTCTAAAAAAACTATAAGCGAGTACTAGAAAATTAAGTACGGTGGGTACTGTCAAACTCACAATCAATATATTGCCCCTTAGTGGCTGGGGATGTGAATATAAAATTCTAGGAGAGAGCATATTCTATACAGCTCCTTCCAGTAATGAATAGAGTTACATTGTAAGGAAATGCTGGGATTTTTACCAGATGCTCAAGTGTTTCTAACACAGATGATTTAGACTCAGAATTTCCAGCCAAGTGGACCCTTTTTGGATGGAGTCAAACAGTCCCATTTCACATTTCCTTCATTCCCTGGAACTTTTATTCATCGTTCATCCGAAGCTATTCCAGAGAAGGTCATTAGCAGAAATTACGTAGCGCTAGAAACACGACATTGCTGATCACGGCGTGGACTTGGGAGCATCTTTGGGAGCTGGTTAAAAATGCAACTTCAGGAGTTGCCGGCGTGGCTCAGTGGTTAACGAATCCGACTAGGAACCATGAGGTTGCGGGTTCGATCCCTGGCCTCGCTCAGCGGGTTAAGGATTCGGTCTTGCCATGAGCTGTGGTGTAGGTTGCAGAAGCGGCTCGGATCCCGCGTTGCTGCGGCTGTGGCGTCAGCCGGGACTACAGCTCCTGTTAGACCCCTAGCCTGGGAACCTCCATATGCCACAAGAGCGGTTCTAGAAAAAAAAGAAAAAGAAATGCAACTTCAAGGGCCCCGCCTTGCACGCACTGAGTCCGGGTCTCTGGGGGCGGGCAGATCAGGAAGCTGGGTGTTAACAAGCCTCGCGCATGAATCTTTGGGGGCTCACGTTCGCGAACCAGTGGGTTAAAGGCCAGGACTAAAAATGCTGACTGTTCTCTGCCCCAAGAAATCAAACGTCATCTGCCAACGGGACAGAAGAGCTGTGGCTTTCTCTGGGTACCACCAAGATGATGGGTCGGGGTTCCCAGCCGGGAGGAAGGCCCCCGACCCCGCTGAGGACACACGTCTTTGTGCGGGGGGCGGGGGGGCAGCCTGGCATGTACTTGATGCTCAGAACTCAACTGCTGTCACAATTCGCTCCCGTCCCAAACCAGTATCACCTATTACCTCGGCCGCACTGCCAGACTTTTCCAACCAGCATCATCAGGTTGACCCGAGCTACCTGAGCCAAGCCTTAGCTGCTAAGGAGCTTCAACCCTTCTTCCGGGAGGAAGAAGAGCCTGGTATGATTTCAGCTTCACACGTGATCAATGGATGCAAATGGGCCAACGTGACATTTATTTCCTACGTCGGGGGTCCTGATCTGGGAAAACACGTGTCTTTCCAGTGCACCCGGAGAACAAAGAACGGAGATCCGGGATGCTGAAGCCCAGGCTGCTAAGTCGGGCGGGGGCGGCGCTTTCTCCTGCACACACGGCTAGTACCCGGCTGCCGCCGCCCTAGAAGATACCCCGAAGAGGGCCGGGGGGCTAGTGATAGAGTGAGGCAGCGGACGTTCCATCGACAGCCTCCTTGGAGCACCGTGGGTGAGGAAATGAGAGGGGGAATGGCTAGTGATGAGTTCCGTATGGTCCTGGCGTTCTTGAAGTCTGTTCTTTACACCCGCTGGAACACTTCTGCATTCTTCACAGCCGGGCTGCAATATACAAGCCTTCTTTTCAGAGCACTGTCTTTTATCGACAGCCTCAGGGAGCAAGATCGGCCTGTCGTCTTCGCCTCCCTCCCTCAAGCCCCACCTTCTCCACGGCGCGCTCTCCACGCCACCCCCCTCCCGCCCCATGCTCTTTCTAAGAATGCAATAAACATTTCAGCACAATCTTTTCAACCCACATTATTTATAATATTCCGAACATCCATCGAGCCTGGCTAGAACGCTCAGTAATAAATCAAACTTAACAACAACAGAAAAAGGAAGAGGGGAAGAAATCGCCCTTTGGCTGGGCTAAAGCCTGAGACGTTTCATTCCCCGAAGGGTTTAGTTATGTTAGGAAAAGTGAGATGGGGATGAGACTCCGGGTTTAGAATGACATGGACTTGGGGACTGGGATCTACAGGCATAATCATAACCGCAGAGAAATCTTAAACAAACTCACCTCTCAGGGGTGTCGGGAGGACAGACGAGATACGTGGGAAACACTCGGAGTGCCTCGAATCAGGGCCACTGGGGCGCAGTTGCCCTTTCTGGGTCCAAATGTCATCTTGGGGGTGAGGGGGTGGTCCCTAGCAGCGGCCCCTCCACTCCTGGGCTCCCGTCTCCACTAATTAGCATCCCCCTGCCAGGCTCAAATGTGCTGGGGGTGAGCCTCGATGCGGGGCCAGGGCAGGCAGTATGATTAGGGGCAGCCCAGCCACTCATGGGGGTCCCTCAGGGTGACACCCCCACACACACACCAGCGAGGACCGTGCCAGGCCACACACAGCCAGAGGTCTCTCTACAAATGATGCTGTTCTGGGGGGGTGGGTGGGAGCGGGCTTGTCCCTGGACCATCCTGTGTGGCGCTAGGCAGGGTTTACAGTCTGACTTTCTCCTCGCGGAGACAGACCCTGGCTCAAGAGCTCACTGATGACTTCAAGTTTTATCTAAACAAGCGCGGAGGCCAGTGGAGGCTACTGGCTAATTGTGTAACTGGCCTGAGGCCTTTCGGCTTTGGCGAGGGGCCCCACCACCACGTCTCGCACTGGACATCGCAGCTGCGCGTCCCCGCCGTGGAGCCTTGGGTTCCTGAGGCTGGACCTCGGGGTGGCCGCCTCCCAGATCCGCTTGAGACTCGATGAACCCTTGGACTGTGATATAGTTACTGGAACCTTAACACTGTAGCAAATGTAACTATATCACAGCCCACGCATTCATCGAGTCTCAAGCTGGTTCTGGGGAAATGACCCTAAGGGGGCGCTGGTGAGACGGTTCTCCACGAAAGTCAGAAGGTAACTTTTCTCATTAAGGGTGTCAGGCCTGCCCTGCCACGGGGTCTCACTGCGCGATCTACCGTTCTGCATTTCAAGCTCACTGGGTCTTGTTAGAGGCAGATAAGCCTTCCTGCTCAGACGCGCCACCTGCTTGCTGGACTGTGGGTGTGGGTGGGGTGGCGCGAAGTCCCCGACCAGTGCTCTAGAAGGCATCTGACACCAGCTTTGCTGCGTCCATCCCATCCGACCAGCAAGTGTCTAACCAAACCAAACCACAGATTTATGGATGAGATCCACATTTGTTCAAACAAAGGCTTCTGAAATATAACAATTTATTTATAACGTCCCTAGGTCAGAAAGCACTGAGAGCCTCATCCCTTGACTATTACGGTCAATGGTCTGTTGACTGCGGCCACTGCTTCAGTTTCTGGGATCAGACGTCCTTGTCACTCGGGCAGATCCAGGCTGAGTGGCCTGCCCAGGCCGCCTGGGGTCCCTGCAGAGCCTACCCTCCCCTTCGCTCTGACCTCCCAGGCCGAACTCTCCCCCACTCCCTGCTTGGTGGAGGCCTGGCCCCCTGACGCTGGAGCCGCCTCTGCTCTCCGCCTCCTGGTCACCCTGCCTTCCCCGTGTATGTGCCCCTTCTCCTGTGTTTGCCCACAGCATCAGTGATGCATAAGGAATGGCTCTAGGGCCACCCTGCTAGGGTTCAAGTCCTGGCCACTCCCCTTCGCAGCTGTGTGACTATGGGCAAGTGACTTAACCTCTCGGGGCCTCTGGCCCGTAAAGTTGGAGATAATTGTGGCATATACAACACACTGGGGACGGTACCTGCAACGTGGGAAGTACACGATAAACATGCATTTTTCTTATTCAGGTTTTACCAGACAGGTCTGCTGGCTGATCTGTTTAAACCGATGCCCCTGGGGTCTGGCGGGGGTGGGGGTGAGGTGCAGTGGGTAGTGAGCCAAGGCAGCTGTGGTTTATACCCCACGATCCCACCCGTCAAGCCATGGTGACACGGGTGTACAGAGAGGTCAGGCGGCCCCCTGGCTGGCCACCAGCTTCAATCCATTGTAGCCCAGCAGGCAAAACCGAGTAGCTTCTTCTCTCTGGAGCTGAACTAGGAAACCGGGAGCAATTCTGGCTTGCCTTGCTCCCTAACGACGGTAACCTGGGTCCTTATGACACACATACCTGGTTTATTACCGTGAGGATGTGAGTGAGTCTGTTTTTTTCTCCCAACCAAAGACCTCCCAAAGAACAAACGTTTACTTACTCTGTATCTCATGCACAGATATAAACAGAGGTCAGAGTTTGACTGAAGGAACACATTTCTAGCTGCAACCTTTTTTCTTTTTTGTCTTTTTGCCTCTTCTAGGGCTGCACTCACGGCATATGGAGGTTCCCAGGCTAGGGGTCTAACAGGAGCTGTAGCTGCCGGCCTTCGCCACAGCCAAGGCAACGCGGGATCTGAGCCGCGTCTGCAACCTACACCACAGCTCACGGCAACGCCGGATCCTTAACCCACTGAGTGAGGCCAGGGATCGAACCCACAACCTCATTGTTCCTAGTCAGATTTGTTAACCACTGCACCACGACGGGAACTCCAAGCTGCAACATTTTGAGTCACCTGCATGACGGCTGGAAGGCCTTCTGCCACTTTTGACATTAGACTTTTTAGGCCAGCGGCGAGAAAACTAAGACAGGAACAAACTGGTTTTTGTCAGAGTTGCCTTTTAAAACACCCATCCCCAGGAGTTCCCATCATGGCTCAGAGGAAACGAATCTGACTAGCATCCACGAGGACACAGGTTCAATCCCTGGCCTCGCTCAGTGGGTTAAGGATCTGGTGTTGCTGTGAGCTGTGGTGTAGTTCACAGACGCGGCTCGGATCCCGCGTTGCTGTGGCTGTGGTGTAGTTCACAGATGCAGCTCGGATCCTGCGTTACTGTGGCTGTGGTACAGGCCGACAGCTATGACTCCAATTGGACCCTTAGCCTAGGAACCTCCATATGCTGTGGGTGCAGCCCTAAAAGAAAACACCCAGCCCCAGATCCAGATTTCCGATCCAGATTCTCAGCATCTGTCGGTGTAATGAGGATGAAAGTCTCCACGAATTAAGGCGAGTAAAGAGCAAACTCCTTCTGGGTAACGTCTCTCTGGAGAACGCCCCGGGCACTGTTTCTCAAAGGAGCAATCCTGGAGCTTTCTAGAGCGCGGGGTGAAGGCGGGGCTGGAAATGAGGGCTGGTGGAAGTCCACACGGCTCATGATGGGGTCCAGGCTGAGCAGAGCGAAGGGCAGCTGTCACTGTCCATCCATCATTAACCTGCTGGGGGCCGGGTACCATGTCAGACACTGGGAACACAGCCGTCAAGGTGGATGGCATACCTCACCCCACGGAACTGACACTCCACGGAACTGACACCCCACGGAACTGACACGCTCATGGGGAGGCAGAGCCAAATAATCACACGAGACAAGGATGGATCGCGGGTAAGCGCTAAGGAAACCAACAAGGCAGTAGGATCAGGACCTCCTGAAAGAAGCGCCTCCTTCTGAGGAGGCGGTAAGTCGGGACCTAAATGTTATGGGTGCAGCCACAGGAGAAGCTGGGCAAAGGCCATTCCAGCTGGAGGGGCAGTGAGCAGAGAGCTTGGGCATTTCACGGGCTGCAAAGAGAGAGTCCCCGTGGCTGGACTGGCCAGAGCGAAGGAGAGGAACAGAGGTGAGTCCCACACGGGCACCAAGGGCTAACTGCTATAGGGCCCTAGAGGCATGGGCAGGAGCTAAGCCACCAGTGGGTTTAAGCAGAGAAGAGCCTCTCTCATTCACGTTACACAGTTACTTATGCTGCCGCGTGGACACTGGACTGGAGGGCCAGTCTCCAGGGACAAGTAACGCCAACAAGTCCTTTTCTGAGGGCATGATCACAGCATCCAGGTGAGAGGGTGAGGCGTGAGATCTCTTTGGGGAGAGAATTACCAGGGCTTCCTCCAGGATGAGAAGGAGGCGACTTCAGTGACAGCAGCAGAGGCCACAGGGTTTCTGCTTGAGTAACTGGGTCAGTGGTGCCCTCGACCAAAATGGAGAAGAGGAGGGGGTTCTGGGTGTGCTGCCGAGGAATCGGGACTGAGGGATTGAGTGAGCAGCCGGATGCACAGCACGGGCCTGGGCTCAGGAGGCGGGTCTTGGCTGGCGAGGCGGCGATGGTTAGATGGTTACGGGTTCAGAGGTCAGAGGGGAGCTGAGAGAGGAGAGGTGGTGGGAGGTGCAGCGCGGGAGCAGCGGGGGGTGGGGGGCAGTCCCGGGCTCTGTCACTCTCTGACAAGGACGGAGCAGCAGCAGCAACTGTGCGAGCGTTGGCCGGGGTGGGGGTGGGGTCTGCTGTGCGCCAGGCCCCACGCGCATTGTCTTCTGTACGTCACCTGTGAGCCCGGTCACAACCCTGCAAACTGCAGTTATTGTCACCATGATGACAAAGAGGGAACCCGAAGCTCAGCCAAGTGAAGCAAGTTATCTAGGGTTTCAAAGCGTTTTGGTGTTGGGCCTTGGATGTGAACCCAGGTTCCACTAACTCCAACAGTTCCAAGCGGAAGTCTGCAATCATGTTAAGACTGGACAATTTGTCTGTAGATCTCGAACTTTTCAAATAGTAAAAGTTTATTGTTTTTTTTTTTTTTTTTTTAAAAAGCCTGGACAGAATTACAAAAAGACCTAAGAAGACTGACAGCACAACTTCCATCACCTTCTCTGCATCCACAGCCAGCTGCCTGATTCAAAGGGAACCCACCAGGGACCTAGAAACTGTCATACTAAGTGAAGTCAGTCTGTCAGTGAAAGACAAACATGGTACGATATCACCTGTATGTAGACTTAAAAAAAAAAAAAAGGGGGAATACAAATGAACTGATTTGCAGAACAGAAACAGACCCGGACTTTGAAAAACTTATGGTTACCAAATAAGACAGTTTTGGGGGGAAGGGCTGGATTGGGGGTTGGGGACTGGCATACGCACACTGAGGTGTATGGAATGACCGGTCAAGGGGCACCCGCTGTACAGTACAGAGAACTCCACCCAGTGTTCTGTGATCGTCTATGGGGGAAAAGGTTCTGAGAGAAAATGGGTATGTACATATGTACGATGGGGTCACTTTGTTGTACAGCTGAAATTATCACAACCTTGTAAACTAACTATACATCTGCAAAACCTTAAAAAAAAAAAAAGGAACCCATGGTGGATTCATTGTCTCCCGGATCCAGAACGCCCAGGGTCAACGGTCACCCTCTGCTGCCCAGTCAGCCCTCCTCTTAAGGTGAACTCCAAGCCTAACCACGTGTGTTCCTTGGTTTTCCTGCAAGAACTCAATGAGACAAGACAGAATTCTTACCTGCAGATGATGAGAAAGCCTAACCTGCAAATAACTAAAGAGGCAATAGAAAACCTATTTGAACTAAAGTGTAAAGCGGTTAGTTAGCAAATGGACCGACAGGCAACCTTTCTTTTGAACAGGTCTCCATCAATCAGAAAGGACAATGAGAAAAGCTGATTTGTAACTAAGCCATTACACAGAGAACAAGGAAATAAAAATGGACATAAAGGAACATTCTAATGAAGAAGAGAGCCACCTCCTGATCCTGGGTGGGAAGATTCCAGACTGGGTGCATAGATCAATACCGACATTGAAATCAGCGATAATAAAGACGGCAACGGATATTTCAGGAACCATTGAGAGGCCGCCGGGACCATCCCTACTTTTGCAGATAAGGAAACCAGGGCTTAGAGAGGGAAGACAACGAGGCAGGTCTGAGTCCAGCAGTGGGAAGGCACCACCATCAGCCAACCTTTGCTCTGCAGAACGAGGCGCTGGGGGAGGAGGTGGGAGATAAGAAGGCGAGCAGGTCACAGAGGGCCCTGCGCACTGTCCCCAGGAATCTGGGCAAGCGGGGGAGTCTGAAAGGTTTCAGCAGAGAGAAGTGGCACCGATGGAAGAGGGCCGTTAAGAGCAAGCGCACTTTTTCCCAGAGCTCACCCTGGCTTCAGCGTGGACAGTGGGTTGGGAGGGAGCGGGACTGAGACAGGAAGACAGGTCAGGAGGTGGCAGGAACGACCGGAGGCTGGCAGGCATCTGCGGGGAACCGTGCGTGGCTTTCCTAGGACACGAAGCGGGGGCAGCAACAGGGACGACGGGCCTCTCAGTGCGAGGTGAGAGCGAGGAACGACTCCCGAGAGTTTGGCTGGAAAACCTGAGCGCTTGGTGGTCTCGCTCATCAAATTAGAAAACCAAGAAAGAAGAGCGGGGCTGGAGAAGATCGCGAGCCCAGTTCTGGACGTCTTGGGGATTACCCTGAGCAAGTTTTGACAGCACGCTATTTGCTTTTCTTCCACTAGGAATTACATAAAATTTGTCGGTGGGCCGAGCAAGCCATTGGGGGCAAAGTTCCTATTTTGGTGGCGGGGTTTGGAGGCAGACCGCCGTCTATGCCAAGAACCCTACATACGAAGCAGATACGGTCTGTCGGAGTGATTACAGCGGGGTGGAGACTCAGGTACGGGACTAGCACCCACGGCTGGCGGAGACCTCCGGGAAGGTCTTCTCCCCAAGCTCCTGTCAGACGCAAAGCCCGGCCCCGTGCCACTGTCCCCCCTCCACCCCAAGGCTCCCAGGTACTCATTTCCTGCTTTTGTACTTTGGGGAATATTCTGATCGGTACGTGGTGATACCTTCTTCCTATAATCCCTCCTCTTTGACATCCTAGGATAAGTGCAGCCCTGATCATAGTCCTTCCAACAGTACCTTGTATGAAAGCTGGTAACAAAGCTCCCTACGGAAGACATGTGATCTGAAGCCACCTTTGAAAATCAATGCAACGTTTCTCCAGGGGTGGGCTTTCTTAACTTCTAAGGACCTCACCCTGGTCCTTAGACCAAGCTGTTTCTCAGGCTGGAAGGAAAGGGCAGCCAAAAGCAAGCTAGCTGTTTTCTCTGTTCCACTTTCCTCTGGCCAACCTATCCGGCCGAGGAGAGCAGAGCCGAGGGGACGCCCGCGCTCACCTGTGGCAGCGTCCCCAAAGGAAAGACAGATTCTCAGGGGGAATATCTGGGCAAGAGCGGAATCTGCCAAGCTGAATACATGAAATGAGAGAGTAGCTTTCCTTTTTTTTTTTTTTGGCCACCCCGAGGCACATGGAGCTCCCAGGCCAGGGATCGGATCCAAGCCACAGTCGCAAACCTAAGCCACAGCTGCAGTAACACTGGATCCTTTACCCACTGTGCCTGGCCGGGGATTGAACCTGCATCCCAGCGCTCCAGCGGGAACTCCGAGAGAGTAGCTTTATGGGGAATGCGTTTGTCTTCCTTTAGCCAAACTGAAGAACTGTGTGTACCTCGAGGAGATGTAAGACGCCAGCCGGCACAGGAGGAAACGCGAGCAGTTAGGCGTTTGCTGCAGAACCCAGTTAGGGGAGCCGGGGGTCAGGCAGTCCGGGAAAGCAGGCGGGGACCTCAACAGGAAATAGGGGTGCGCAGCTACAGACTCCCAAGCGGAATGTGACCTCGGGTGACCAGCAAATGAGAGAATGAGCTTTATGAAACTCACAGGACTGCACATGCTCACTTTCAGAACCCTCGGCCGACAAATGCTACTCTCTTTTACTCCGAAATCAAGAGGTGGCCAGTTCTGAACGTGAATACTTTTCTTAAATGGAGGTGGTTTTTTGCCTTTTGAGAAACTAGTCAACCTTGGCTGTTTGAAATAGAATTCCCAGACTTTTCATTTCATGGGATTAAAGTATAAATTTAAGATAAGTCCTCACCACACCAACTTGAAACGGAGAGCTCTGACAATAGATGGGAGATGCGATTTTCACTTCCTAAGCTTAAATGGTGTTTTTTTTTTTTTTTTTTTAAACAGCTGCATCTGCAGCATATGGACATTCCTGGACTAGGGGTCGAATCAGAGATGCAGCTGCCGGCCTACGCCACAGCCAGGGCCACACCGGATCTGAGCTGCATCTGCGACCTACGCCACAGCTCACGGCAGCGCCAGATCCTTAATCCACTGAGCGAGGCCAGAAATTGAACCTTCATCCTCATGAATACGATGTCAGGTTCTTAACCTGCTGGGCCACAACGAGAATGCCTGCACTCATCTTTTAAAATGAAAAACCACCTTCTTAAGCAATGAAATGTTTCCCTCAACTTCTGTCTGTAGGATTACAGTTCCCTTTAGTTTTCTGGAACTGTTAATCCAACACAAAATTACCATCATCTGTTCAAGAAAATCTGATGGCCACTAACCTGAATAATATTCAAGGATTTTTCTTTTGAAGCTGAAAGCCGGCAATGACTGCGCTGGAAAAGGCTATTTCACTCTGGGGCATTTCCTCAGCAGGGGGAATGATCTTTGAGAATACTGAAGGCTTTTTTATTCTACGGCAGGCTGGTGACACCTGTACACCATCTTTCTAGACAACAATAAGACTGTTCTGAGGTTTCATGTCATGACCATTTAATTTAATAGCTCTGAGAGTTTAAACAGGACACTAATACCTCAGTGAACTGGCACGACTGGTGAATTGGGGGTTCCAGTTAACCTCATTTTTTCATCAGCGAATAGTAACCCGTTTATGCAAGGTAAGTTCCTCGGCAGGATACAGGGGGTCTGGTCATCCCTTGTCAGGTATGGACAATTATAGGTTTTGTCTCTCAATATCACATTTTTTTTTAAAAAAAAAGAAGAAAAAGTCAGCATTGGCCTCTCATATATCCTCAAATTAATAAGCCAATAACCAACCACACGTTCCAGGTCTCACCCCAATAGGGGATGTTTAACTGTGATAGTCTTAGCTAGAGAAAATACCTTCACCGAGGAAAATAAAATGTATTTTTCTCATCCATGTAACAGGCTGGGTGCTGATCTGCACCCAGGGCCACGCAGATAAACTCTATGTGGTTTTCAGGCCTTAGGAGCTCAAAGTTTACAGGGAGTTCCTGTTGTGGCGCAGCGGAAATGAATCCGACTAGGAACTATGAGGTTGCAGTTCGATCCCTGGCCTCGCTGAGTGGGTTAAGGATTCAGCATTGCTGTGAGCCGTGGTGTAGGTTGCAGATGCGGCTCGGATCTGGTGTTGCTGTGACTGTGGTGTAGGCCGGCAGCTGTAGCTCCAATCCGACCCCTAGCCTGGGAACCTCCATATGCCACAGGTATGGCCCTAAAAAGCAAAAAAAAAAAAAAGAAGCAGCAGCTCAAGGTTTACATATAAATGTAGTGGAAAACTTCAGAAGCTAGGAGAAATGACAGCTGTGGGAAAATTTCTTTCTTTAAAGAGCAGAAAACGTGACCCTGGCTTTTGAAAAATCAAGCCAAACGAAATGTACTTTTGGAAATCATTAGTGAAGAGAAAATACATTCAAAGTTGCCTCTAATCTTTGAACCAACAGCATAAGGACTGATTTTATATCCCGATTTCAACTTAGCAGAATTAGAAAGCTTCAAAAGATCTTAGAATGGAAAAATGGAACAGGTACATGGGTGAAAAGTAAGCTAGGAAACTTTCTGATGGGACGTGCCTGGGCCCAAAGACCCTGGGGCGTCCTCAGCCTTTCGCTGGTTTTTTTTTTTTTAATTAACAGATGCAGAGTCTTTCAAAGGCACGGACTGGGGCTTGGTTTCTTCCCTCTGATGGTTTCCAGCAGGCGACCTTGGCCTTGGGATCTGAAGTTTTCTGGAATACGAGGTTCCACTACTCCCTGCTACCCGGGCCTCATCCCACGGGTAACCCCTATTCAGTGGTTCCGGGATGGGGCCCAGGAATTTGTATTTTTTAGTTAGAACATCATGGGATCCTTATCATCAAGGACATTTGGAAAATACGGCCCTGGATAATAGGACTTTGCTGAAGGACAGGGGTGGGAGGTCGCTGGAGCCGGCAGGGGGAAGGTACACGCCCAGGCCCCAGGGTCAGCAAAACCTGGGGTCCACCCCTGGAATCTGCATTCTTTGATAAGGCCTCAGGTGACGTCTGGTCAACGGAAACTTTTCCCTAGCTGCCAAGTCGCCCATCTCCACTCTGCAAACGCTGGACATACAACAACCGAATCGAGAGAAGCTAAAGCTGTGATCCCAAGGGGAGCATCCAGCGCGTCTTGGTCTGCTCGGGCCCAGGCTGCTTCTTCCTGAAGCTCCTGGTCTCACCTGGATGAGCCATTTCTCAAAGGCCTGCCTCCAGGAGCCGGGGTTCGGCCCAAAGCCCCCTGGACCACACGGAACCCGCCTGGCCCTACACGGGGCAGGTGTAGGCCTCCACTGGTGTGACTCTGAAGCCAGTGATCACCTTAGTGGAACAGGAGGAGAGGCAGAGCGCCTCTTGGAAAGGTCACGGCTGGTTCTATCACGCCTGGAAACCGCAGATGAGACGCTTACGCCAGGCCCTAAACGGACACACTGTTTACTGCCGATGCCGCTGAAATCGACCTGTCTTCACAAACTGTTGCTAAGGCACTCGCGCTCAGAAAAACAAACAACTTTAAACACAACACCTTCACACATTTTTCCCTTCCAAAGTGACGAGCGCGCTCTACACTGAGAAGCTGCAACGGACTTCTTCTGGAATTCCCACATTACGGAGCTTCGTGCCTGCCAACTTCTATAGGGACCTCTCTGAGACAGCCAAGGTCAATACCAGACTTCGTAGGGCTGGGAAAAAGGAAAAATAGGGCAAGTTCACCAAGGGTGAAAACCTCCCCTTGAATGCTTCCCAAGTCCAAACGGCTGGACTTGGAGGTTCAGGCTGTCTTGATTTCAGACCTCGGCCCACGTGGCTCAAATGTGCAGCTTAAACATTCAGTATGAAAACAGAGTTATTTAACTTTTAGCACAGATTCTTCTCCGAAAGAGGCAAGGCGAGGCACATGTTCCTGCCCACACACATACTTACACACACACACACACGCTGATCTTTGACTCTAAATATCGATGTGACATGCAATTATTTTGGCTTCAGAAGACTAGGTTGTCTGCTGTGTTGGGGTGGGGTGGGCAGTTACCAAAAAAATTGTCTTGAACACTATCAGGGCTCAAGATTTTTATGTGTTGTGGGCTGGAGGTTTTTTTTTTCTTTTTCTTTTTTATTGCATGTATAGTACAAATAGTTCTTTTTCATTTGGGAAAGAAAAAAGCACTTAAAAAAAAAAGGTTTGGTGGGGAGGCTTTGCAGCAGTAATACATCTTTCAACTTTGATGGCTCGTAAGCTCACGGCTTGGTTCTCGTCTTCAACCTTCAGACAAACTCTGAGCTGTCCGCAGCAGCTGCAGAGGCCGGGTCTTTAAATGAAATAAAGAAATAATTGCTTCGGGGAACAAAGGGAAGGGGGAGAAAAGGGCCTGTTAGCTGGACGAGGCGGCCCCTCGGGATCGTGTGTGGTATGTGCGCCTGATGAATATTGCTCGGTGTGGTGAGAAGCAGCCCTGAGCAATCCCGGAGAATCCGAGCAAGTGTGATGTGGGCAAAAGAGCACAGTTTCAGGGGCACACCCGGGCTCAAATCTCGGCTCCACTACGGAGAGCTCCGTGACCTTGGCCAAGGGCCTCTGCTTTGGGGTGGTCTCTGTTCCTCATCTGCAGTGTGGGAATAACACGGGGCAGTCGGGGGGGCCACGTGTGTGCTGTGCTGCTTCCGTTAAACGTGGCAAATCACCCATGGTTGGCAATAAACACCCATGGTTATCTTCCCAGCCCCACTGCCCCCCGACTCCACCTCAAGTGCGTGAAATGGTATAAACCCACAACCCAAAGAACAGGGCAGAAAATGACATGCAATCAGACACACCAGTACAGTGTTGGGGAGTTCCCGTTGTGTGTGGCTCAGTGGGTTAAGAACCCAACATAGTGTCCGTGAGGATGTGGGTTCGATCCCTGGCTTTGCTCAGTCGGCTAAGGATCAGGCGTGGCCACATGCTGCAGCATAGGTCGAAGACGAAGCTTGGATCTGGCTCTGCGGTGGCTGTGGTGTAGGCCAGCAGCTGTAGCTCCAATTCAATCCCTGGCCCAGGAACTTCCATATGCCCCAGGTACAGCCCTGATAGATAAATAAAAATAAAAATACAGTGTTGGAAGCCAGACAGCCCAGGGACAGTGATGGACGATTTAGAAGATGAAACAATCGAGGAGTGGGGGTGGGGAAGGAACCAGAAGAGGAGCTGGCTGTTGCGCCAGACCCCTGGCAAGGTTCAGGGATGGGAGGCACCAGGTACTTCTGAAGGCAGAGCTAACAAGGTGGGGCTGGCTCGGGACTACACGAGGACCAAGTACACTCCAGGTCTCCCCCAGCAGCCCACACAACCAGCCAAGGCACCTCTGCACTATGCTCTCAGGGAAGAGGGTCGGGTCAGTGGAGGGACCGGACCCGAGGGGTTCTGATCAACACAGGCCACCAGGTGCAGGAGGAGGAAGGGATAAGGCGTTCGGCTAAACGTCGGAGCTTCAATACACATTTTAATATGGAACGGAGAGCTCACTGCCCCCTCCCCGTATCAGACTCCCAGATGCTAACGGCTAAGCCTCTATTCATCGGGCAGGAAATTGCAGGACTCCACCCAG
>PVHT021183615.1:1256877-1290683 GCA_004024745.2 Catagonus wagneri
AGGCCATTACTGGGGGGGGTGTGTGTGTGTGCGTGCGTGCGTGTGTGTGTGTGTGTGTGTGTGTGTGTGTGTGTCTGGTTTCTGTCAGGCCCATTCTCTTGCCTCTCTCGCACACGAACCGCAGATGCCGCACAGCTCAGGCGCAGGCAGGCTGAAGGGCAGCGTCTGCGGTGGGCGGAGGAGCGGCCGGGCTGACGGAGCAGGGGCTGTGGGCAGAGGCTGGAGAGGACCTGGCCGTGGTCAGGCTTGATGGAGCAAGGAGACCAGCCTTTCCAGCACCTCCGCCCCCTGCCCCCCTCCTGCTCTGCTTTTTCCTTCTCCTAAGTACCTCCCTGTGAGCAGATTTCTGTCAATCAATTTCCAAAAAAAAAAAAAAAAGACAAAAAGCCCCCCCAAACCTGAGTGGCAACCATCCCTGCAGACACCCCCCTGCTGCCCCTTGGAAGATCCAGGTTCTACTGTGGAGCAGGGGCAGATGTGGCTTAAAAGAAAGATGCTTGTGGGGAATTTACAGTCTGTGACCAATTAGCCAGACGTGCTAACCTTTCGCCACCTGGTTTTTCTCCGCTCCGTGGCCCCGGGTTTCGTGAGCTCACTCTTTCGTTCGCCCCCCGCTAGCCGAAGGAGGTCACTCCCCTCTGGCCTGAGGCTCGCTGCCTGAGGCCACCCTGGGCTCCCCTACGCCCTGGAGCTTCAGGTGGCCAGGAAGAGCTTTCTCTGACATACTAATAAGTTTTAGCACCGGCACCATGACCTTGTCTCCCAGATTCAGAATCTCACTACAGTTGTCCACGTTTTCCTGTACTCCGACTTCAGCTGGGCTAAGATGGTTACGTGATTAATTCCAAACACATGCTCCGCAGACAAGCAGAATCTCACCGTATCTGCCCTTGCTTTACAAAGCCAAGGGCCCGGGTCTGAGCTGTGAAACCCCTAGGATCTGAGGGGGGAGGGGGACTGCCCGTCTTGGTCATTCTTTTACTATGCAATACTGCTTGTGTGACTTCTGCTTCCAGTCTCCGGAACCTGGGTGCTTCTCTTGCCCTCCTTCCAAGCTCTCTGTTAACTTGGAATGCAATGCAAACTCATTTTAAGTTCCGGTTTGCCTCTGTCAATTAACCTGGCGGACACCTGGAGATGAAGCGAACTTGAACTGGCCATCTAGCTGAGATCTCTGAACCTAGGCATGGCATGGACATTAATCACAGAAAGTAAACATTTATCTCTTCCCCGCTTTTTTTTTTTTTTAACCAATTTCCAGAGTTGCAAAGTCCCCGATTGTTTCAACAGCCAAGAGAAATGGGACATGATGCGTATTTACGAAGGCATTTTCATGCATCACACACCCGCCTTCCTTTTCAATCCTGGGTTTACTTTCCCAAGAAGAGAGCCATTTGCAAACACAAAACAAAATCGCAAGTGTCAGTTTTTCTGACCAGCATTTATTTCCCAGGCAAACTTTTTTTTTTTTTTTTGGTCTTTTGTCTTTTTAGGGCTGCACTCGCAGCACATGGAGGTTCCCAGGCTAGGGGTCCAATCGGAGCTGAAGCTGCCAGCCTACACCACAGTCACAGCAACAAGGGATCCAAGCCACGTCTGTGACCTACACCAAAGCTCACGGCAATGCTGGATCCTTAACCCGCTCAGCAAGGATAGGGATCGAACCTGAAACCTCATGGTTCTTAGCTGCGCCACGACAGAGACTCCTCCCAGACAAACACTTTTCGAACTGACATCTCTTGCTCAAGTCAGTTCTACATTTCTGAACACTCGGTGCAACGTCAGTCTTACTGCTCTTCCACAAATACTCTTCCATTTAAAACCTGTGCAATCCACCCCCACCCAAGGGTGTGCAGGGGCTAAAGCTCTTCACCAACCAACACCCGAATCCTTCTGTATACCTGGGAGTTTGGATCGGATCTTTGCGCCTCTTCTTTCTGCTCCTTTAATTTTGGCAAACTTATTCCCTGAATCATATGTACGAACGACAAACTTCAAATGTCTACTATCCATCTCCGGTTGGAAAAGGCTAACGAGGGGGGTGATAGCTGGGAAGTGGCTATGTCTTCCACTTTTAATGAAACCCCACAGTGGATATTCAAAATAATTTGGAAGATGTCAGATATTAGACCTCTGGATACTTAAATCAGAATTCCCTCGCTTATATAAAATTTGTTAAGGGAGAAAAGCTTTATAAAAATTTGATGTCAACACTGGGTCATATTTGAAGCCCAGGATAGATGATAAAATAATGAAAACATCCTGATGAAGGTGATTCCCTTCCACTGGGCAGAGCTTTCCCAGCTATTTGCATCAGGTATGTCTGCTTTTCCAGATGAACTTTAGAACAACAATATTACGTAGTCCCCAAACTCCCTTTGGAGTTCTGAATCGGATTCTGTGAAGTGTACATACTAACGGGGGGGGGGGATACATCTCTGTAATTTTTTTTTTTTTTTGTCTTTTTGCCTTATCTAGGGCCGTACCCACAGCATATGGAGGTTCCCAGGCTAGGGGTCTAATCGGAGCTGTAGCTGCCAGCCTTCGCCACAGTCACAGCAACGTGGGATCCGAGCCACGACCTACACCACAGCTCACGGCAACGCTGGATTCTTAACCCAATGAACAAGGCCAGGGATCGAACCCACAACCTCATGGTTCCTAGTCGGATTTGTTAACCACTGAGCCACAAGAGGAACTCCATATCTCTGTAATTTAAGCCAATTGATCTGAGACTACAGCATAGTCCTACATTTATTCAAATATTCTGCCTATAGCTATAAGTTTCCCTGCCTAGCGGCCATCACCCTAGCCAACCTCCACACCCTCCTGAGAAAAGAGCCCACCTGCGCCCTGGACCATGGGCTAAGCCAAACACAATAATCCATATTTTGGGGACAGACAGAAGACCCCAGCCAGATCAAGAAGAAATCTTCGCCATGACTTTCCTAATTGTTGTCAGGAAGGAACCCTTCCACAGAGGATGGAGGACTCGAATGTACGCTGCAGTGGTCACATTTTCCACCACGATGAGAAGGCCAGTCTGGCAGGAAGGATGAAGCCAAAGCAGAGATACAGGCGGGATGGAACACAGCCTCACCAAGAATGGCGGCGTTATGTGCATTAGACACAAGGGTTCCTTCCTACGACAACATGCCGTAAATCTGTCCTAATGAAATCTACAACGACTATGTCTATGAATGGCAAGCCCTGAGGTTTAGACTTGCTCAGTGCACGCTCTGAACAACTGAACCCTGCAGTCCTACTGGAAAGAGTCCTGGGAGCTTTGAGAACCATGTACTACCGCTATTGTTTAAGGCCTCAGAGCTGCCCTGACTCCTGCAGTTCTTCCTCCGAATTGTGACCTTCCCCCTCTACAATCATTATCCCCCCTCCACTTTAGCTTAAGCTAGTTAGGGTTTTTTTTTTTTTTGGGGGGGGGGCGAATGCCAGCAGCATGTGGAAGTTCCTGAGTCAGGGATTGAACCCACACCACAGAAGTACTGGAGCCACAGCTGCAACGATGCCAGACCCTTAACCTAAGCCACCAGAGAGTTCCAGGAATTGGGTTTTGAATCTTACTAATGTTTCAGAGTTTACTTCATAGGTCCTATTTCTTGTTTAGTTTGTGTTGGTATTGTTTTTGTTGTTTTAATTGTTGTTTCTTGTTTTTTGTTGTTTTTTTTTATATTTTTTTATGGCCGCACCCGTGCCATATGGAGGTTCCCAGGCTAGGGGTTGAATTGGAACTGCAGCCACGGGCCTACACCACAGCCACAGCAATGCCAGATCTGAGTCGCATCTGCAACCTACACCACAGCTCACAGCAATGCTGGATCCTGAACCCACTGAGCAAGGTCAAGGATTGAACCTGCATCCTCATGGATACTAGTCAGATTCCTTTCCGCTGAGCCACGACGGGAGCTCCTGTGCTGGTATTGCTGATGTGACCTTTCTTCTATCCTCTGAGACATCTAACTGGTTTACGAATGCTGTACGAGAAAATAACTTCTGTATTTTTATTTTATAATGGATTTAGTTTTCTACTTCATTCTCTCGCATGTTCCCAGTAGAAGAATGTAAATATTTATAAACATGATATTTGTTATTAAATTTACTATTTATATGTTTTCTAATGCACTGAATGGTCATCATTCTTTTTTTTTTGGTCTTTTGTCATTTTTTTAGGGCCGCACCCGTGGCATGTGGAGGTTCCCAGGCTAGGGATCCAATGGGAGTTACACTCTGCGACCCAAACCACAGCTCACAGCAATGCCGGATCCTTAACCCACTGAGCGAGGCCAGGGATCGAACCCACAACCTCATGGTTCCTAGTCAGATTCGTTTCCGCTGAGCCACGATGGGAACTCCCTGGTCATCCTTCTTAAAAGCTATCAGTTAGCCTTTTCTGATTTAGGATTATTACATTTTCATTCTCTGTGTTACATCTCATCTGATCCCCTTTTTTTTTTTCCCTTTTGACCGCCCTGTGGCAGGTGGAGTTCCCAGGCCAAAAATCAGATCCCACCACAGTTGCAACCTATGCTAACCCACTGTGCTGGGCTGGGGATCGAACCTGCCTCCTGGCGCTGCAGAGACGCCACAGATCCAATTGCGCCACAGGAGAATCTCCTGACTTTTTCTTTTTTTGGCCATGCCCATGGCATGTGGAAGTTCCTGTGGCCAGGGATCAAACCCGTGCCAGAGTGCTAATGACTCCAGATCTCTAACTTGCTAAGCCACCAGGGAACTCCCTCATCTGACCTACTCTAATACTAATCTCTAAGCAAAAAGACTTGGCAAATACTGGATCCTCTCTGTCATTGCCCATTCCTTCGTGCATTTATACCACGCTGTCCATACTCGATACCCCTCTGTCCATAGCCACAGTGTGGGCAATGCTGCTTTTTGTGCTATTCATAGCATTTCCTTACATGTCTGATTTTACAGGTCAGCTTTTTAAGGAATTTAGTCACATTTACCCAACTTAATCCTGAAAATTAGGTGGCAGGAGATTACTTAACAGTCTTCTATTAGTAATACCTCTCTACGTGTTTTAATATCATGCACATGTAGCAATAAAAAGATAAATGCCTACACACAATTTGTCAGCTATTAGCAAGCTACTGAAAGAGATGCGCGTGAGAACTGGCAAGTTTATGAGCAGAGACAGGAGGGAAAAGTCCACAGAACTGGCTGGAAATGCCAAGTATCGCTATACCTCCAAGAGCGGGACATGAGCCTGTGGGGGTCTAGACCCCTGATTTCCCATGAAGCTCAAGAAAAGAGGTCCAGCCCCCTGACAGAGACAATTTTCTTAAACCTATCATTTCAGGGAACCCCGAAGCAGCTGCTCTTGAAATGGGGAAAACAGTACGAGTCTAGTTGCGAGTCAGAAAATCAGCCAGAACCACATACAGAAGTGGAACTTGGATGTGGTTCCTGGCACACTTGAACGGGAGTTCCGTACGTTTTTAAAGAAACCATAGTCCTGGGGAGGTGAGGGGAGGGGAGAGACAAACAGCTTGCGTTTTAGCTTTGAGGTCACCAGACCCCGGCGAGTGGCCTCGGAACTCTTTGGAGAGGACTTTCCATCACTCAGCAGTCCTGGCCTTTGAGTGGGATGTAGTAACTGGACGGGGTTGGGGTTGTCTTTCTTGGGGACGGGGTGTGTCCTCTGTGTGGACAGCAGATGGCTGTGGACACGTGGGTGGCCGGGCGGCATGGGGGCAACTGCCAGGTCAGCTCAGCAGAAGTCACCTTCCTTCGCTTCCGCAGTAACAGAAGGCGTTTCCTAGTTATGTGGGCATCGGCTGAATTCTCACGAACAGAAACCAAGCAGAAGTGACACATCCCATTTCCAGTCTGAAACTAACAATACATGTTAATGCTCTCTTCTTTTCTTTCGTCTTTTTAGGGCCGCACCCGCAGCATATGGAGGGTCCCAGGCTAGGGGTCTAACAGGAGTTGTAGCCCCCGGCCTGCACCACAGCCACAGCAATGCGGGATCCGAGCCGCGTCTGCAACCTACACCACAGCTCACGGCAACGCGGGATCCTTAACGCACTGAGTGAGAGGCCAGGAATTGAACCTGCATCCTCATGGATGCTAGTCAGATTCGTTTCCACTGAGCGACCATGGCAACGCCAGGGTTCTTTCTTCCTCTTGAAGTATAGCACAATGTGCTCATGACCTTGCTATGGCTACATGGATGGGGATCCATAGAGCGTAGTGAGAGACAAGACAGAGTGTACCAAGAATAACCCCATGAAGACAGAATTCAGAGCAGTAACTGCAAGGCACCGGGAGTGGGGTGTGGGGAAGGGACTTACCACTAACAAGTGTGAAGAAAGGATTTGGGGTGGGAGGAACATGGGCTATTTTTTATTGGATGTTTGACAACTACATTATGTTTATCAAACCTCAATGAACTGGTCACATAAGAATGTTTAATTTTTCTGGCCACACACGCAGTATGCCTAAGATTCTGGGTCAGGGGTGGAACCTGAGCCACAGAGTGACAACAATGAATCCTTAACTGCTAGGACACCAGGGAACTCCAAGGATGTTTAATTTTAATGTATGTAAGTTAATACTCAACATACTTGACTTAAAAAAAGAATGACCCAATGGACCCCCCTTTCTAACTGCTCATTTGGAGCTGTTTCATGAAACATAAATAAAGTCCTATGTTGTATATAACCCACTACATTGTTTTGATGTGGTTGTTTTGGTAGCTTATTCTTTACCTAACATGTGTGTATATGCGTGCGCATGTATATCTGTGTCATACATATAAAAACATGAACATTAATAAATAATGGGGTTATTTCATTTTCTACTCTGAGGATAAACTCTTAATGGATCAAAAATTTAGGACTTCCCTGTGGTTCAGAGGGTTAAGGATCTGGCATTGTTACTTCTATGGCACGGTTCAACCCCTGGCCAGGGAACTTTGGCATGCCGTGGGTATAGCCAAAAAAAAAAATTTTTTTTTGGTCTTTTTGCTTTATTTGGGCCGCACCCGCGGCACATGGAGGTTCCCAGCCTAAGGGTTTTACAGGAGCTATAGCTGCCGGCCCACACCACAGCCACAGCAACGCGGGATCTGAGCCACGTCTGCAGCCTACACCACAGCTCACGGCAACGCCGGATTCTTAACCCACTGAGCAAGGCCAGGGATCGAACCCGCAACCTCATGGTTTCTAGTCGGATTTGTTAACCACTGAGCCACGACAGGAACTCCAGTCAACAAAAATTTTAATGCAGCAAACAAAACCTTTAGAGCTCTAGGAAAAAATCCACACAAGAATTCCCTTATGTCCTTGGAGTGAAGATGACCTTATCAAGACTCAAAATTTCATAAAAAGCACGGATAATCACAATTACCTAAAATGAGAAACTTTTAGTGGCAAAAAAAAAAAAGACCACAAAGAGGAAAGTGACAAATAAATTAGAAAACTAGATATTTCAAACTCATTATCATAAGAGATTATTCTCCCTCACGCATAAAGCGCTCCTTAAAATTGATAAGAAAAAGAGCATCAATTAAAAAATGCACCCAGGAGTTCCCATTGTGGCTCAGTGGTAACGAATCCAACTAGTACCCATGAGGACCTGGGTTCGATCCCTGGCCTTGCTCAATGGGTTAAGGATACAGTGTTGCCGTGAGCTGTGGTGTAGGTTGCAGACGTGGCTCGGATCCTGAGTTGCTGTGGCTGTGGCGTTCTAGTTTTTAGGTTCTTATGAAGATGTTTACCACTACCAACAAAGTGAACAGAAAGTCATGAATCTAAGTTCCCTCGCTGGGCTGGTTCCCTTCCGTGGGCCTCTGGGGACCGTCCCCCCCAGGGGACCGCCCCCCCCCCCGTCTGCTCTCTTGGCCTGGGGTTGGGGTGGTGCTAGTGTCCACCGAGAACATCACTGGGCTCTCCCGCCACCCCACTTCCTGTTGGGCTTGGCCAGTGGAGGCCTTGGCTGCACCCTTAGTCAAGAAAGAGGCTGGCCGCCTGCTGCCGTTTTCCTCTTGGTTCAGCGCTACGGTTCTGGCAATGGCCGCACCCCCTTGAAACCACACTTCCTGTCCGCCGCCCTTGCCTCTGGTTCCAGCTTTTACCAGCCTCCAGGAACGGCCCTTTTTCCCCTTGCTCCTTTGGGGTGGGAGTGGTCAGTCATCTGTTTCTTAGAAAGACCATGCAAAATTTGCTGTTTTCTCACTTTGATATCCCAAGGCCGGTTTATTCATGGAATATGAGACACACACACACACATTTTTGCTCCCAAGTGTCTTTACCCTTCAGAGGTTTGTGATTCTTCTCTTCTCCTGAACGTGCTTCTTAAACTCAATTCCTCCTGGACAGTCATCAGGTAACTTAGCCACCAACTCACTCTGACATCAAATACCTCTAGTGATTGTTATCTCAACAAGCCCCCCCCCCCTTTTTGGTCTTTTTAGGGCCACGCCCACAGCATATGCAAGTTACCAGGCTTGGGGGCGAATCAGAGTTGTAGCTGCCAGCCTACACCACAGCAACACAGGATCTGAGTAGCTCCTGCCACCTACACCACAGCTCACGACAACACTGGATCCTTAACCCACTGAGCGAGGCCAGGGGTCAAACTCGCGTCCTCATGGATACAAGTCGAGTTCGTTAACCACTGAGCCATGACAGGAACTCCTCCACAAGCCGTCTGTGCAGCACAGACCTCCTGAGCATTCAGATACTGAGATTATAACAGTATGTGAAAGGCAGGTCCTGATGGATTCACGGGAGGTTCAACTTTGTGGAATGAGATAGTAATCTGACCACAGGAAAAAATGTACAACTGTGAAAATGCTATAAAAGGAAGATGTAAGAGTGGACAAGGCTCCCCAGTCTGGGATTAGAAAGGGCTGCCTGGAAGAAGTGATGCTGGAGCAGAGATCTGAAGGAGGGGAAGTCGCTGACCAAGTGGAGCAGGTGCACAGACAGCGCCCAGCAGCTATTTCTAGTTCTTCCTTCTTCCAGGGTCTTCCTTCCAACAGGAACTTCTCTCTAGCTTTCTGGAATTGGGCAGTTATAGTAATGTGGAATTTCTATAGTGTACAAATATACGCAGTTTAGGTAATGTGGAAAATGCAGCATCTTTGTTCTGACCCAGACTCATCGCCCTTCCAGGCCATTGGAAAGATGCCACGCAACTTTCTGTCTTCTAAGGACACTGGGGAGAGTCCCTTCCTTTCAAAGCAAGCTGTATTATAACACTTTTTTTCTGGACAGAATATCTGTTTTGGGAATTCCCATTGTGGTAATGAATCTGACGAGTATCCATGAGGATATGGGTTCGATCCCTGGCCTTGCTCAGTGGGTTAGGGATCCAGCGTTGCCCTGAGCTGTGGTGAAGCTCGCAGACGCAGCTCAGGTCCTGCATTGCTGTGGCTATGGTGTAGGCCGGCGGCTACAGCTCCGATTCGACCCCTTGCCTGGGAACCTCCATATGTTGTAGGTGCGGCCCTAAAGGAAAAAAAAAATCCATTTTGTACTTGTTGATGTGTTAGTACTAAAAACTTCAAGAATAAACCTTAAAAGGTACAATCAGAATATAGGGAGAAAAAAAGGAAATATAGAAAGCCTATTTTATTTTTTGCCAAGCAATTTTTTTTTTTAGATGTTTGCTTGCCACGAGCAGCTTATTCCTCAATTCTGATTTAACTAAAAAAAAAAAAAAAAAAAAAGGAAGGGGAGGGCACATTAGTGCGATCCCTTGGAAAAACAAAAACAAAACCCTCCCCTTAACCCCTCCAAGGAGCCAGCATCCAGAGTTCTTTGCCAAACTGCTAGTCCCATCTCTGGAAGGGCATTTTTTTCTCACCCATTTCTTTTGCGAGGGAAAAAACATCTTCCACGGAGCAAACATTTTTGAAGATTTCAGCTTTTCAAATGCGTGGTACTTGTGATTAAAGGGTGTTTTCAAGCCCTCTTCTTCACTTAACCTGCCAGCTAACATGGGAAACCATTAGCTCTGGCTGCTACAATTAACTCAGGGCTGCTTCTTGAAAGGCTCGCACAATTCCCAGCTACTTATCATGCAAACAACCTGGGAGACTCATTTTCCTTGCAATGTGGTAGGAGGGGTAAATTACGGAGATAAGTAGATTATTGGGGAAAAAGTCACACTCGGGGGCCTTATGAAATGATTAAGCCCTGGGAAATTCATCCCCAGAAATCCCTGGCCCCTGACAGTACACATTCATTACTGGGTCCTGGGCAATTTACAATGAGGCACCTTCTGTGGAAGCAATAAATGCCCCTAACGCTGCTGCATTTTCATTGAACTTTCCGAACAGTGAGTTCTTTAGCTTTGAGGGGTGAGGTTCACCATGTATGAGGCAAATGAACAGAAAGGGGGTAGGTTATCAGATTTATAAGATTTTTCTTTAAATTTCTAAAAGAGAGGTACAGACGCCAAAGCCAGTAAAACGATCACTCTAGGAAAACATGGCCTCCCTGACCTTGGTGCCTTAACTTCATAAACTCAGTTTCAATAGAAAGGATTTCATACACAGCGGACAGTCATGAATAACCAAGTTCAAGTCTGCTGTGGCAAACATATTTCTTCCCTGCTACAAGTACTCATTCTAGCTCATGGTTGTCAATCATCAGATTGACTGTTACTAGTCAAGTTGATGAAGGACTGAAAGGATGTTTAAGGGAAAAAGAAAATGTCCAGGAAAGCAAATAAATGTAACCGTGAGCTGGAGAGAGAAAATGAACCCTCAGTTTTCTGGCATGGGGGGAAAAAAACAACCAACCGAGAAGCTGACTGCGAGCTCTGGTGACCAAAATTTAAATAAGAGAACATGGTGGAAGCTGTTAGTAGCAGTGTTGATTTTCTGCCTCCAGTAACTGAATCATAAACAGCCGGTCTAAACAAGCACGACACTACCCTTTGAGGAGCAGAGCGGCGACCGGAGGCAGTCCAAAGGTGAGCTGCGCACTTCCTCATCTCAGTCAAGGCACTAGGAACTCCCCAAGTCAAGCCTGGAGTGAAATCATTTACTAGAGCTGAAATACTTCTGCCGCTTCTCTTATAAATGAATATTTATCGACTCCCAGGAATTCAGGCTTCCTCCCAACGAGGAAGTGCCCATCGGTCTGCGCCCGGCTGGGCTGGGGGGGGTGAGGACCACGGAGCCCAGGGGAGGTTCTGGTGAGACAGCAATCAATGACCAAGCAGAGCCTCTTTTCTTTTCTTTTTTAGGGAGGATGTGCTTTGCGGAATACAGTGTAACCTGTTCCTCTGTCTTGATATGAAACCTTCATTAAGTTCTCTGTTTTACCAAAATTCTCAAAGCTGTCGTGTGCAATGTGTATGTAGCGATTATGTGCTTGTTTTGGGGGGACACTGTCAGTGATGTGCTGGAATTAACTGTGTAGCCTGGGGGTGGGGCTGGGGGGGGTGCCATGGTGATGGCTGCACATGAAATTCACAATAACCTCATTTTCTTTTTTAGTTTTCTTTTTCTGGCTCACGTTACTTTATTCTCTCTCTTATTCTTTGCCATCATGGTTTATCACAGCACGCTGAGCAGAGCTCCCTGTGCTGTACAGTAGGGTCTAGTTGTCCACCCGTTCCATATGTAACAGTTTGCATCTGCTAATCCCCAACTCCCGGGCCGTCCCTCCTGTCTCCTCTTCTCCTGGCAGCCACACGTCTGTTCTCTATGTCTGAGTCTGCTTCTCTTTTGTAGATAAGTTCACTTGTGTCATATCTGAGATTCCACATTATAAGTGATATCATATGGTGTTTATCTTTTTCTTAGTTCACTTAGCGTGATAATTTCTAAGTCTATCCCTGTTGCTGCAAATGGCATCATTTCATCCTTTTTATTTATTTATTTATTTTTCTTTTTGCCTTATCTAGGGCCGTATCCGCAGCATATGGAGGTTCCCAGGCTAGGAGTCTAACAGGAGCTGTAGCCGTCGGCCTTCGCCACAGCCACAGCAACGCGGGATCCGAGCCGCGTCTGCGACCTACACCACAACCCACGGCGACGCCAGATCCTTAACTCACTGAGAGAGGCCAGGGATCAAACCCGCAACCTCATGGTTCCTAGTCGGATTCGTTAACCACTGAGCCACGATGGGAACTCCTCATTCTTTCTTTTCTTTTTTTTTTAATGGCTGACTAATCTCGCGTTGTTATTGGCTATTGTGAACAGTGCTGCTCTGAACATAGGGGTGGCATGTGTCTGTCTGAATTAGTGTGTTCTGTGGATATATGCCCAGGAGGGGACTGCTGGATCACATGACAACTCTGTTTTTATTTTTTTTTGAGGAGCCTCCACACTGTTTTCCATAGCAGCTACACCAATTTCTAGTTCCCACCAACAGTGTAGGAGGGTTCCCTTTTCTCCACACCCTCTCTGGTATTTGTTATTTGGTGGCTACCCCCATTTTTACAGATGAAATGCTTGGACCTTACAGAGATTGAGTAACTGGCCCATGGTCTCAAGGCTTGAGCTGGGATTCCTCAGTGTCAGAGAGACCCCGGCCCCCACTGTCTGATTTTGGAACCTAAAGACTAATCCTATTACGCAAGACTCACCCTGGAAGACAGTACAGGAAAGAGGTACTGACTGATATCCAAAGTCACTGTACTTTACTTATAAAAGAATAGGCATTACTGGGTGGAGCAGAATTGGAATTGTGCAAGAAGAGTCAGCTGGGTAGTATGGAAAAATCCATCACCCTAGTTATTCAACAGACACCAAAATCAAACATTGATCTGCAAGAATATGACACCGCATTTCTCAGTCGAGTTGAGACTCAGAATGCACAGCAAAGAAGTAACACAGGAGAGAAAAGGGAAATTTTTTCATTGAAGAAAACGGGCTGATATATTGATGGAATGCAGCTTTTAGAAACCACAATTTACGGTATTGAGATATTAATCACATTTATGGTTAAACACGAAAAAAATGTTTTTAAAACCCATATAAAGATGCACAGATATCAGAGTTCCCGTTGCGGCTCAGTGGAAGTGAATCTAACTAGTATCCGTGAGGTATAGGTTCGATCCCTGGCCTTGCTCGGTGGGTTAAGAATCCGGTATTGCCGTGAGCTGTGGTGTAGGCTGGCAGCTACGGCTCAGATTCCACCCCTCGCCTGGGATCCTCCATATGCTGCGGTTGCGGCCCTAAAAAGAACAAAAAAAAAAAAAAAAAAAAAAAAAAAAAAAAAAAAAAGGAAAAGGAAAAAGAAAAAAAAAGGAAAGATGCATAGGTATCTTGGCATCCTTTAAAACAGACTAAAGGAATGCAAATAGAATATGGTTATTAAGAACACAGACAGTCTGAACCCCAGCTCAACCATTTACTAGCTGTGTGGCCTTGGGCAAAGCACCTAACTTTCCCACGCTTCAGTTTCTTCATTTGTAAAAGCGGATATTCAGTGTCCCCATCTCTTTGGACTGTTGTGAGGATTCAACGAGTTAATATGTCAAAATGCTTGGCACAGTGCCTGGGACCTAGTAAGCACATTATAATCATTAACTAATATGATATTTTTATTATTAAATATACAGGGGGGCCTCTACCGGCACGGCACATTTTAAAGCTATCAGAGGATGCAGCAAGTGCACAGGCAGGCCTAAAGGCTGAGAAAAGTGAGTGTTGCTAAGAGTGTAGTCGAAATGAATACCCACTGGGGGAGGACTTACAAGGAAAGGAAGCCGGACTGATATGTTAGAACAGAGAAGGATTATGAGACTGAAGGTCGCCCTGAGGTTAAAGAACAGGTCTGAGTGGGAAGTGGGATGAGACGAGGCTGGAGTCAGAGAGAGGACCTTTTGGTTTTTTTTTTTTTTTTGTCTTTTTAGGGCCGCACCGGAGTCATATGGAAGTTCCCAGGCTAGGGGTCAAATCGGATTTGCAGCTGCCGGGCTACGCCACAGCCACTGCAACGCCAGATCCGAGCCATGTCTGCGACCTACATATATAATGGCTCGTGGCAATGCTGGATCCTTAACCCACTGAGCAACGCCAGGACTGAACCCATGTCCTCATGGTTACTAATTGAGCTCGTTGCTGCTGAGCTACAGCGGGAACTCCAGAGAGGACCTTTTAGAGGTGACACGGCTCCAGGGAGACGAACACCAGGCTGTAGCCATGGCAACAGAAAGGATGAAGGTAGAATGTTGGATGGATCAAGAAGGCAGTCTTTCATCTCCTAGCAGGATGGCAGGAAGCTGAGGGAGAGGTAACTGGGAATCAAGTGTCCAAATCCCCAAGGAACCCGGGTGGGTGACTGAAAGGTGAAAGACATCCTATCAGTGGGGTTTTAGTCGTTGATAACAACATCCGCTCTGGCTACTTTTGGCAAAAGGGGATTTTTAAGGGTCCTGAGGGGGGGTTTCCGTATGTTCAGCACAATCAGAAAATGGGATTCGGAGAATACACAACCAGTAGAGCCGCCAATCATTCAAGAGGACACTGGGCACCACTGCTGCAGGGACTGGCATGTGTCACACGGGACGACAGGAACTAGGTGCTGCCATCTTTGCTGGGCTCCCCACAGACAGCTAAAAGCTCCCAAGCCCGACACCCAGCAGAAAAACCCGATCTCCCTGGGCTTCGCTAACACCTCACACGCGTCACTGCTACCCCCAAGTCCTGTCAGGAAAGAAGCCAGGCCACGTGGGGCACCTCGGTGGCAAGGAGTCTGAGAAATGTAGCTTTTCACTGTGCCACCTCTGTGACTCCAGGAGGAATGTGAGGAGGGGGCTCAAGTGGGTGGTGAGGACGCCCACCAAACGGCAGGGAGGGGCTGGAAAGGAGGTGCTGACTTGACGGGGTGTGGACGTCCCTGGGCGGGGTGACAGGAGTACAGGGGGCACAGGGAGCCACGCTTCTATGGTTCTGAGATCGGAAGCTCATGGAAGAATGAACACCCTCACCGAACGAGGTGTTGCCAGAGGAATCTATGCTTCAATCAAGCCAGAGCTAGATGCAACGCTCTAGGGCAGTGTATTCCTTCATGGTGATACATCACAAGCAGCTTTGAAATTCTGGCCCCAGTGGAGATGAGGTTCCTCTTGTACCTTAGACTCAGCTGAGTAACTCCCCCTCCTCCCATTCATCTCTATTTGTCTAAACTCTCTCTTTCAGTAAGCATTTTCCAATGAGCTTATTTCATTTTCCTTTACTCTCCGTGCACGGTTGCGGGAAGTAATCTATCTATCTATTTATTTTGGGCCACAGCCACAGCATGTGGAAGTTCTGTGGCCAGAGATCAAACCTGTGCCAGAGCAGCAACCCAGGCCACAGCCGTGACAACACCAGATCCTTAACCCACTGAGCTACCAGGGAACTCCTCTCCCTTTAAAGTCCTGTCACATTTTAGCTGTCTTCCTCTTACGTCATCTTTCATTTCACCTTGCATGGAAGAGTTATTTAGATTCGTGTCTTATCTCCTCTACTGAACTATTTAGATTCGTGTTTTATCTCTCTTTGAGGCAAGGTTTATGTCTGATGAACTTCCGTGTTCTTTTCAGCTTCTGGTACAGTTCCTTATATTGTAAAAAAAAAAAAAAAAAAAAAAAACTTTGATGGATGAAGAATGAATGTGCTATCCTATGCCCTTCACTGTATCATTTGATAATTTCCATTTTCTAAGAGGAAAAGGGTTACCGGGTTTTTCCCTGGCAAGCCTTTGAGGTTCTTTCCTACCAAAATGCAAAATTGTCTAAAAATGCCCATAATCCTGGGCCTTGCTCTACCTAAGCTCTGGGCTTCCCACTAGATTAAGAGATCGGGAATATTTCCTCTACATCTTTAGACATCCCATAAACCCTACCGTGGTGCAAGCTCAAAGAATATTTGCTGATCTAAGTCCTAGATGTGGTTGGGCCCTGAACTTTATCTTACGAAGGATTTCTATTTACAAGATCTCTGCATGGTATCTTCGGACAGAGGAATAGCAATAATGGATGTGCGATCGGGTTTACTCTGGAAGAGATATTATTTAAGAGGAGATAAAGAGGACGCGAGGCATACAAGACGCACAGTTCTTGCACAATGAAGAGAACTAGAGAGGAACCACTGGTGAAAGAGAGATTTCCACACATCTCTGGAGGACAGAAAACAAACGGAGAGGGGCTGACTGACTTCCCAAGCCCTGGACAGAGTGGTGGCTTAGAAGACACACAAGAAGAAGCCCGAACTGAAAAGCAGGCAAACTTGCTAGGTAAGACTCCTGAGAAACAGCAAGCAAGGGCTTGAGGAATGAACTGAAAATAGGACTCACTGCAGATCTTTCTATGGATGCTCCCACTTATCAAATGACAAAACCGTCAGCAGCCCAGTGTTTACAGCTCCATGAAAAGGTGAAGTGTTTCTATAGAGGAATCGAGCAAATTGTCTGTGGGGCACTAGAGTCGTTAATGTGGGTGTTGCGTCTAGTGGAATGATCTGCTTTTTGGCATATTACACGGGGGTGGGGTGTGTGTGGAGTGTCCCCAAGCAACCTGGCTATGAGGCCTCAAAGCCATCCACTTACATAGCACTTCCCATCAGCCTTTCTGCTTCTAGATTCATATACACAAACTCATCCCTAAGATCATCAAGCATTTGAGCCAAGTCCGTAGCATGACGCAGAAAGCAGATAAACAAATAGAAAAACTGAGGCCAGAGGATACAGAGATAATTCTGACAGAAGAACTTAGAAAAACAAAACATAACATGACAAAAGACTCTTAGCTGGTACTCTTGAAAAGATCTGGGGAAAACATTGCACCCATAAAAACAAGAACAGAATCCAACAAAAAAGGAACAATCAAGGATAAGAAAGAGCTTTTATAGATTAAAAGACTCACAATCAGAGATAGTGTTCTGTTGTACTGACAGCAACAATAAAAGACAGACCCTAAAAGCTTCCTGAGATAAAAGCAAAACACCCCCCATCCAAAAACACTATGTCAATGACAAGATAAATAAAAACAGGTCACAAACAAAGGGACAAGAATTAGATGGGGATGGAGTTCTCACCAGCAACACTGGACATTATTAGACGTTTCGGCAAATTCTGAAGGAAGGTATTTTAGAATTTAGAATTCTACACCCAGACAAGCTACCATTTGAGCATGAAAATGGAATAGTGTATGTTTACACGTGAGAATTCATAAGGCATACCACTCCTGCCCCTTCTCTTAAAAAGCTGGATATTGTTCAGCAAAATGACTTTTTGAGAGAGATAGGAGAAACAAAATAAGCACACAGAATAACACATAGAAACATCATGTAATGAACAGTGCAAAAAGTCCAGAAGAAAGCCAACAACAACCTGGTTTAGGAGAAAGCAGGAAGAAGTCTACAAAGACAACCTCCAGGAAAAGCAACAAATCAAAAGCAAACAATAAACAAACCTAAATAAAAACCTGCAGAGATAATCTGATATATTTTCCCATGTGGAAATTAGTATTGTGAGGCATTTTACTGCATTTTTATTTTTAGGGCTGCACTCACAGAATATGGAAGTTCCCAGGCTAGGGGTTGAAAAGGAGCTATAGCTGCCAGCCTGCACCACAGCCACAGCAACTCAGGATCCGAGCTACATCTGTGACCTACACCACAGCTTACAGCAACGCTGGATCCTTAGCCCGCTGAGCGGGCCCAGGGACTGAACCCACATCCTCACGGATACTAGTTGGGTTCATTACCATTGAGCCACAATGGGAACTCCAGTATTGTGAGACATATTAAAGAGATGTTGATATACTGGGAACAATTATCCATGAGTGCAATGAAAACTGAACAAAAAAGGGAATTACCAATTATCTGGAAAATCAAAAAGTTCTAAAAAATAGAACAGTGTCCATAGCACTTGATTCAGCCATAAACACTGCTGACAGAGTCATAATCCCATCCAGATTGGAACAGGAAGCCTGAGGCTTGAGAATGTACGTTTTCCAGGAAGAGAGAGAGAGAGAGAGAGAGAGAGAGAGAGAGAGAGAGAGAGAGGGAGAGGGAGAGAGAGAGAGAGAGAGAGAGGGAGGGGGAGGGAGGGGGAGGGAGGGAGAGGGAGATTCAGTTTAGAAAAACCTCAAGGCAAAATAAAGGAATGTAAGGAAAAAAGAAAGGCGGTTAGAAACTCCAGGAAATACAAACGACAGGATAAATTTCTGAGGGTTTAAGAAGTTATTTTTTAAAAAAGCAAATTAAAACAGTCAATTGGTGAACTTGTACAAGAATGGAATGGCTTCAAAAGAGATGAGTCCAGTGAAAAAGACACGTTTCTCCCAAGAAGAAAAAACAAAAGAACCATAAACACAACAGCAACAACAACAAAAATCTGAAACAAGTTTTAGCAAACTAAGATGTGGCATTTTAAACAAATGATGGAACGTAAGAGAAGACAATAGATCTGAACATTCTCCTGTGACTAACAGAGGGATTATGAGTTACGAAGGATAGCGATGGAAACATAATCACCCACAAAACACTTCTTGGTTTTTCAGTGCATAGTATTCACACAGATACAACAATCTGAAAGCTATTAACTTTTATTTTTTGACCACAACTTTGGTATGTGGAAGTTCCTGAGCCAGGGATCAAACCTGTGCCACAGCAGCAACCAAAGCCTCTGTGGTGACGATGTCAGATCTGTAATCTGATGCACCACAAGGGAACTCCATGGCTAGAACTTGCAAACAACCTTAAACTGCAGTGGAGAAATTTTTTTTTTTTTGCACTTTTAAGGGCTGCACCCATGCCATATGGAGGTTCCCAGGCTAGGGGTCTAACAGGAGCTGTAGCCGCCGGCCTACAGCACAGTCACAGCAACGCGGGATCCGAGCCGCGTCTGCGACCTACACCACAGCTCACGTCAACGCTGGAACTTTAACCCACTGAGTGAGGCCAGGGATCAAACCCGCAACCTCATGGTTCCTAGTCGGATTCATCAACCACTGAGCCATGACAGTAATTCCCACAGTGGAGAAATCGTAATTGTGGTCAAAATAGATTGCTATTTATCAACACCTGGCAGAACTGAAGGGCAGTGAGATGAGAAGATGTTGAAGAAAGGCGAGTCAACTCTGCTGTCTGCAATTCATGGAACAGGCAATAGAGATTGAAGCATACTGCTGAAAGTTACAATATAACACGCAGAGGAATGAAAACCATGATATTAAAAACAGAAGAGGTACGTATAAAGTGAGTGAAACTTTATATATCCCATCAGAAAATCAACAGATAATGTCTAAAGTTGAGAATCAACAGCGTGTATCAACCCATAGTTTAGTAACATGCAAATAAGCAATTACCGGAAAATGGGCACGCAAAAACGGTTCAAAGTGACTGACTTTTGGGTCCAGACAGAAGATAAGGATTGATGAGGCAGGGAACTGGAACTGCTGTTATTTTAGTTTTGTTGTTGTTGTTTTTGCTTTTTAGGGCTGTACCCGCGGCATGTGGAGGTTCCCAGGTTAGGGGTCTAATCAGAGCTACAGCTGCCGGCCTACACCGCAGCCACGGCCACGCAGGATCCAAACCGCATCTGTGACCTACACCACAGCTCATGGCAATGCCGGATCCTTAACCCACTGAGTGAGGCAAGGGATCGAACCCACAACTTCATGGTTCCTAGTCGGATTTGTTTCCGTTGAGCCACGACAGGAACTCCGTGTTTTTTAAACTGTGTACATGCACTAGTTTCTGTTTAATTTTTTGGCTGCATCCAGGGCATATGGAAGTTCCAGGCCAAGGGACCAAACCTGTGCCGTAGCAGCAACCTGAGCCACTTCAGGGACAACGCCAGACCCCTAAACGGCTGAGTCACCAGAGAACTCTTAATTCTTTCAAAAATAATTATTTACTCTAGAACCTGAATGTCTTGGCTCCTGGCTGCTAAGACACTGCCCTCGGACGTGTACTCGGGTGCACTCCCTTCTAGTAGCAGCGTTTCTGCGTGGGGACCCAGACAGGGGACAGCAGCACACAAGCCGCCGGGGGAACAGAACACAGCCGGGGCAGGACGCAAAGGAGGTCGGCAGGACCGGCTGCAGGTTTCTGGTCATCCTCGGGAATTCCACATCATCACAAAGAGCAAGCTCTCACCCAGGCTCGATGCTGGAATAGCCCTGGCTCTTACCAGACTTCCAAGGCCCGCGGCTGGACAGCATAAGTAAAATGTCTCATATTTTCCTTTTGAAAGCACTAGGAACAGCTCAAGGATTTGCAGGGCAGAATGAAAGAGGAGCTGTCACGGAGTTCCTTAGGACCCGCAGCCTGAAAGGAAAGAGGAGGCCCACAGGGGGCCTTCGGGACAGCCCAGCAGGGGAGACCCAGCACTGCCACAGCCCGGGGGGTGGGACCGGAGCCCTTAAAGCCACAGCTCTCCTCTGTGGGCACAGAGACCCTCGCAGCGGGAATCCATTCACACCAGTCACCCTTGGAGACTGCTATTTAGGCTAAAGAAATTTATCCCACTCTATTGTGTGTTTCTTGTCCGAGTTCTCTCGGACCCCTTGTTTAGGGCCTTCGTCCCATATTGTGAGCAGTGGCATGGACAGGGCATTTGAGAGGGCAGGGATGGCTAATGATGGGTCTCTTAGCTCTGCAGTCAGTCTTTCCTTTGTGAGCCAAAACCAATTTGGGTGCATTTGCTTAAAAAAAAAAAAAAAAAAGGAAAACCCCATTTAAGGGTGAAGAAATGTTAGCTGTGTTCCGTTCCTTTGACTAGGGGAAAAGAAAAAAAAAATCCCACTGGAAGAAACTCAAAACTTTCTAATCTTTGTTTACAGTCCATTCTTTTGGTTAGAATAAGTAGCCAATTATCTATCTCAGGTAAAGGTGCAAACGCCACAGCTGTGGTGTCTTAAGATGGGAAGGAGCTTAAAAAAAATAGAGGGCCTTTTCATCACTAGAGAGATGCTAATTTTTATCTTGCAGAAAGTAAGCGGAAGCCCCTTCTGAAATGTTTTCTTTTGAGGCAGAACTTAAACCGTGTGCTCCCGCTTTCATGAATCCTGTGAGCCGAATCCTTATAAATCCTTTGAGTTGACAGATCAATTATTCCTTCCAACAGCTAATGAACTAATAACCCTTGGAAATTTCTCCTTCCCTGGGCTTAAAATAAGGGAAAAAAAACTTTAAGGGGGAAAAAATCAATTAAAGACTATGTACCAATAAAAAACAGTTCAATTCATAACAGCTTTTTTAAAAGAGCTATATTCTGTTTGAGAGCTATGATTTTTAAATTAAAAACAGGTCAAATAAATCTTGTATTTTATAAACATCATAAATATCCTTAAAAAAAAAAAAGCCTTCATCTCAGAGTGCATCGAGGGAAGGGAATTGAGAAAGAGTAGAAAAACACAGATGAGACAGTGGGCAAAAGATACGTTGCTCTGCAGAAGGCACTGAGGTAGGGACCTGCAGAACAAGACGGTGGAAGGACGCACAGAAAGAACAGGAGAGAAAGGAAGAAGCGACTGCGTTACTCGAGGATGCACCGGGCCACGACGGGAGCCGAGGAAGCTGGTACTGTGCCCGGTGCTGATGGAAGGGGTGCTGCAGCAGAGCTGGCGGTTGGCACAGGCTGGGCAACCAAGGGCTGAGGGCCCAAGGGGGACACTGAGGGCCCGGGCAGGTGGCAGAATGAGCTGGGACAGCAGGAACGCACACAGGGGCCCCCGGAGCCTGTGCTGGTCCCAAGAATGAGATGTGCCTGCTGGGCTGGCAAGACAGAGAGGCAGCGACCCTACACTGGGACAGACAGTCAGGGCCAGGGAGTTTCAGAGAGGAGGAAACCAGGGCCCCAGGAAGCTGAGCGAGCGACCTGCTCCAGGTCCTATGGCATCTTGCACACGCTGGTGTGCTTCTGTGTAACACAAAGTCTGCGTGCGCTTGGGTCTCTTTTCTTTTCTTTTTTAGGGGTGCACCTGCAACATGTGGAAGTTCCCAGGCTAGGGGTCTGAATCAGCTGCAGCTGCCGGCCTACACTACGGCCACAGCCACGCCAGACCTGAGCTGCCTCTGCGACCTAGGCCGCAGCCTGGGGGAACGCCAGATCCTTAACCCACTGAGCGAGGCCAGGGATCGGACCCGCATCCTCACGGACACTATGCCGGGCTCTTAAGCCGTTGAGCCACGACGGGAACTCCCCGTAGGTTTGTTTTTCATTCAGGAACTGGAGCCCAGTGGCGGTCTGGCTAGTGGCTGCTTGAGCACTGGTCTCCTTCCTTCCTTCCTGTAATGCCGTTCTTGAAGGTCAAAGCCAAGAGCTTATTTTCACATTGAGTCAGCAGTCTTTTTTTCCACATCAGCGGTTCTGGAGACAAGGCCCCGAGAGCGGGTGTTCCAGGAGAGGCCACACAGCTCCTTTTCCTGGAAGCACCTGGTGCGGAGGCAGTGGAACTCAAGAGTCACCAGACCTGACCGCACAGCTGCCCGGTTACCCGGGCCCTGCCCTGCTGTGGAGTTGGGGCGGGGATCGCGACCCCACCTCAGGGGGTGGGCAGGAAAGGAAGTGACACGGACAAATCTGAATCCACTCACGAAACCTCGCAGAGGCCCCAGGACGCAACGGCGGACCCACGGCCCCACTCAGGCAAAGACTGGCTGGCTCCCCAAGCAGGTGACCTGGGCGGTGACGCAGGGTTCCATGCTTAGAAGGGCCCCCTGCTGTCGCCATCCTGCTATTCCTAGTAATTTCTAAACAAGGGGCCCTGCATTTTCATTGCTCACCGGGCCCCACACGTTACGTGGCTTGTCTCGGGTGAATCTACGTGGAGCTGGGAGTCTGCAGCTGACGCGAGTTAGATTCTCCGCTGCTTTGAATCCAAACCCATTTTTTATTTTTTCAAACAAGGGAGGAATCCTTAGCCGTATGAGTCTTGGTAGAAGGTGATGCCAGAAGGGCCAGTGCTGGGCTTCCCCTGCCATCCCAGGAGCGCCAGGCGCTGGGACCGAGGAGCACGGAGAGCGTGTTTTGGCGGAGGCGGCAGCGACAATTCTCCAGGACTCGAGAGGCAGCCCTCCTGGCGACAGGCTCTGGTGGCCACACTGGCAGTGCCGGCTAACGGCAGGCGTCCAGTAGTCCTGGCAATGAGACCGTCTCGGACATGGTTCTGCAGCGGGTTTGTGCTGCCGGTTCCAACCACGTGTGGGTTCTCCCCACGTCCGAGCCTGATACTCCAGCCCTTCCCCAGGATTGGTTTTTCAAACTACTAAATATCCTTTTAATAAATTCCTTTTCTACTTCAGTAAGCAGAGCTTACAGCTAAGGGCTTTTCCTTGTTTCTTTTTTGGCCACTCTGAGACATAGAGAGTTCCCGGGCCAGGGATCAGAGCTGAGCCGGAGTTGCAACTCACACCGCAGCTGCAGCAACGCTGGATCCTTTAAACCCACTGTGCCGGGCCAGGGATCGAACCTGCGTCCTGGTGCTGCAGAGACGCCACCCATCCTTTTGCGCCACAGCAGGAACTCTTAAGAGCTTTCACTTGATATAAAGCTGACTCCGTTGGCAGAGCCTCCTTGCCTGCCCCCTTGCCTCTCTCACAAGCATCCTCTCCGAATAGAGCAATTTCTTACCTATCAAAAAAATAAATAAATCTGGACTGCATTACGGAGTCCACCCTGAAACTCCCTCAGCTGACAGAGCACGCGAGTCCTAGGTCAGATCCCGCTGGGTCACAAGGCCCCCCCTGCCCAGTGATGACAGGAGTACCCGCATGGAAGGGACCTGGCAGGTCACGGGGGCCACGCTCCTTCTGAAAGAAGGAATCCTTCCAGAAGAATCCAAAGTCAAGATAAGATACAAATAAAGATCCTCTTGATAACCAGAGGGTATGCGAAGCAGAGCGTCATTACCCCGGGTGACAAAGCCCGAGACTGGCCAGGTCACCGGTCGTCTGGGTCTTGCCAAGACACCCTTCGCTGTCATCAAGTTGTCGGGGACGGAGTGCAGGGAAATTCCGTATCACTCATGCACAAAAGATGAAACCTCATTCAGAGCAGGTCATTAGGACAGCCGCAGAGTTCCTGCTGGTTTTTTAGAGCACGCGGAGGGCGCAAGGGCTCTGGGACCCTGAAAACCAAGGACCAGGTTTCAAAACACTCCACGCAAGTATTACGGCCACAGAAAACCCCAGAAACACCCAACAGGGTGCTGCTGCTTCTGGCAGGCGGTCAAGGGTGTCCCCCTTTTTCCAGGCATGTTCTATCAACAGCAACGAAATTCGAAATTTGACGTTTTGCCGGGAAGGGGGTGGGGAAGCAGAAAGAAAGCTCTGACAAGCTCATTTCCCAACACTTTGAATGGAACTTCTGGCTGCAACAAAAATCACTGGATTGTTGGCATTACAGCTCTATTTCGACGGTGCCACTTGGCTGGCCGGGTGATTTTCCAGTCACTGGGTGAGTGACACTGGTTCCATTAGCCGAAAGGCCCAATTATGAGGAGCCGCGCTGCAAAGCCCCAGCTGCAGCCCACCCAACTCCAACAGCAGGCGTGGGAGCAGGGGCAGGGAGGCGCGGGGATGGAGCAGAGGTGCTTCTGGGCCCAGCAGGCCACTCAGGCAGTCACAAGGCGGGTCTCGGGGCAGGACACTTAATGCCCAAGTAACGGCGAGGGTCCCGCCCGCCAAGACCAAGCAAGGGGCGACTGGACAGGGTAGCGAAGGCTGCCAGGTACCGCCCATCAGGAGAGGCAGTGGGTGCAGCTAAGGCAGCTGCCGTGCATTCGGGAGAGAAGAGGTGGGCTGTCATACAGCCGATCAGATGCAGGAGAGGGAGCGGGGCACAGGGGATCCAGAAAACCAGGGCCAGGGCTGGGGCTCCAAGGGAGCCCGCTGCCGCCGCAGAGGGTGCAGCTGGCCGCGGCCGGAGGAAGGTGGAAGTCCCGCTCGGAGAGGGTTGCGGGGACGCAGGTAGAGAACGCCGGGAGGTCCTACAGCTTCAAAGGGGAAGGGAGGAGAAGGGCAGGAAGAGGGGGACAAGGCGGGGAGCCGCTGGCTGGCTGGCTGTGCTGGCTTTCCAGGGTGAGGAAAGGACTCACACCCAGGGCTTTATTTGAATTGATCACCTCTTATTAGTGTCTTTTGAAATGCGAATTAGCTGATTAACCACTGCTCACAGCCTTCCCACTGTTCTTTATCCCCCGGCATTCAGCAACTTTGTTCTAAATAGGGAAGGCCACAGTAGCCCACCAGGGGGAAATTATTCTCAAGGTTACGAGAACAGTGACCAGGCAAACCCTCTCCCTCGGGCTGGGTGGAAGCGAAGCAGGGGAGAGACGGAGCCCAGAGCCCGGCCCTTGCGCCCCGCTGAAGGGCCCGAGCGCTCGCTCCCAGGACCGTCTGCCTCCTGGGTCAGCCGTCCAGCCCATTCCAGAGGCTTGCCTCGCCTCGACCACCCTTCCGCTTACTAGACGAATGTGCTAAAAGCTCCACCAGTCCCAGGTCCCCAAGGGATGCCCGTTGCACTTGCGGAGCGCGCTGTTTGGGGCCGTGGGCAGCAAGGGGTGACCCCTGGCAGAGCCCCGTCCCCACTTGCTCCTGCCTCCAGTTTGGCAACACGGCACAAAGGCGGGGTGGCATGTATACACTTTCCAGGCTGAGCCCCTATTCAGAGGGGGCTGCAGCTTGCGCGTAATGGGCCCCCTACAGACAAAGCCAGCAAGTTTCTTAATTAAGTCCGAGTGAAAGACTGATCCCGCTTGCATCTTCAGAGAACCTTCCTCCGCAACTTCAAAAACACCCTGCCCTGCCTATCAAACCCGGGGCGCGAAGAACTGGCGGACCATTTCCCCCCTCTTTTTTTAAATCTAGAAAGCCCCTTCTCCGGCAGCCACTCACCGGCCCCTCTCACTTTCTCTGCAATTTTAGACATGCCTCTGGTTGATAAGATGGGAAACAAAGGGACTTCTTGTGTGCGGGAGGAGCCCTCGGAGGGTCTGCATTTCATTCGGCCTTCCCCAAAGCACGGCGGGTCTAAAGAGCCCTTTAACTGGTTTAGTCTCATTAACATTTCCATGAGCTATCAAAGGACGGGCTACAGATCCAGTCCGTGAGCACGGAAGGATGAGTCCTGGTATCGAATGATATTACAAAAAAAAAAAAATTAATCATCAGCTAATTGTCTTCGCAATAAACGCGATTTTCACAGCCCTCCCCACTCCCCACTTTCTACCCGAGCCTCAGACCGACCTTTCTGTTTTCTGGGCTTTGCCCGTGACAATGTTCTCTGCAAACAGAAACCAATTATTCTGCAGCAGTAAGTCACCGGGAGTATGAATTGCTTTAATTTTTTTCCACCCCTTTTAGCAGCTGCCCGGGGTGGGCTAGTGAGGTGGCTGCAATAATGAAGCTGCAGTGAACACTTAAAGCAGCACCGAGGCCGGGTGTCCTGCGGGGAAAATGATGCTCAGAAATCAAAGTGCGTTTTTGTGGTGAGAGGCCAAGCCCGGAGTTAGCTGTTTCCCAAACTGCGCGTTCTGCTCCACCTCTGCCTCGCCGACGGGTTCTCCCCAGCGAGTCCCCTGCACCTGACTAGCTTGTAAAAATGTCACCTTACTGTTAAAAGTGCTAAACACGCCCCGTGTTTCCTCGCCTGTTTTCTTCTCCCTACACCGCCCCCCCGACCCCCGCCCCTTGCCTTTTTCCTTCTGCAATTCTTTGCTTTCTCATTAGAAATGCCCAGCAACGTCTGGCAGACAAAGACACTACCCACAAAGTGCATGGAAAGGGGAAAAAAAAATTAAAAAGGAAAAAAAAGTGCAGAGGAATTCTCCATTCACTGATCTCCCGAATGCATTAATATCTGAAACTGTTGGCACAGCCTAAAATACTTGGGCGCCTAACAATGCAAGCAATGATTCGAAGTCTGGGATCTTCAAATAAACCCCGGTGCTGTCACGGCCACCAGGAAGGAGAAGAATGGCCATATTAGCTGACCTTCACTTTGTTGTTTCTTCAGACCTGACTGCTGGACCTCTGTGTTTGCTTGTTACTAGGATTTCTTGGCTAAAAAAATTTTAGCATTTCCCAGGCAGTACAAGAGCCAGTTTATTAGGTAAATAAACCAGGCTTTAAGCAGTCTTTTCTGCTTCATGATGGACACGGGGTGAATCGGAATGAGGGCTGGGCTGGAGTCAGGAAGAGCGACTGAGAATCGGCAATCTCGTCAGTTTTCCTTCCTCCCAAACACAAGTGGACAATGAGACCTGGTTTTACACGTTGTCCATTCAAGGCGCTGGCTTTGGGTACCTTAACCATCGTCTTCCATGAAGAGAGGGCAGGGCTCACACAGCCAAGAACAAAAATTGTAGCTTTTCTTCTGCTAGAGACCTAGATGTGCGATGACACTACATTCACTCCATGTTTATGAGGAACCCGAGAGTACTTTATTTTATGTTATTTTTTTTTAGGGCCGCACCCGCGGCATATGGACGTTCCCAGGCTAAGGGTCCAATCAGAGCTGCAGCCGCTGGCCTACATGACAGGAACGCCAGGTCCGAGCTGCGCCTGCAACCTACACCACAGCTCATGGCAACACTGGATCCTTAACCCACTGAGCGAGGCCAGGGATGGAACCTGCGTCCTCATGGTTCCTAGTCAGATGCGTTATCGCTGAGCCACCCCGGGAACTCCTGCAGAGTAGTTAATAACACACTCGAATGGAGCTCATGGTATTCGATTTCATTCATCTGTCCTCATTACCTAAATGCACTGATCCAAACCGCTCTCTGGGGTCGACTTAGTGATGTTATACAATAAGTGATGCAGAGCTGGGTCCTTTCTCACAGCCTTTCCATCCAGGGGGCCTTCTGTCTGTCTAGACTATCACAACTGGTAGTTGTTACATTCAAGTGTTTGTTGACTGTGTGCCCTCTGTCCTCTCCCCATCCCCAGCACAAGGGTAACTGCCCTCTGTTCCCCCCCCCATCCCCAGTGCAAGGGTAACTGCTGTCTCACCCAGTCCAGCACCCAGAAACCAAGACGCACTTGCAAAAGCGGGTGATGTTATTTTTTTGCCTGCCTTTGGGGAAAAAGACAGCTGCCACTCCCCAAAGGCAGGAGATGCAAAATTTCCTCAGTGCAGTCTCTCCATTGAGAATGAATATAAAAGTTTGTTTCCTATAGTTCCCAAATAAAATAGATCATAATAAATACTGTATAAATATAATATGTAATAGCATAAATGCTAGAAATGTTTAGTCTTGCCTAAAGCAAGGGGTTTTTGTAAAAAAAGATATTAAACACACACTTTTTCAAAAAAGTTAACAGCTGTGTAGCTCCGATTCGACCCCTACCCCTGGGACCTTCCATATGTTGGGAGTGCGTCCCTAAAAAAAAAAAAAAGGTTATACAGCTATTAGTCATTGTTTTGGAAACTATGTAAAGACGGAGACATTTTTCAGATTCTGGGGAGCAAGTTACATGGTATGTAATATATAATCCCAAATGATCTAAAGAAGTAATACATGTAGATATACAATAGGAATTCACAGAAAAAAAGACTGGAAAGATATACCTAAAATGTCAGTAATGATTTTTTTTTGTATGTAGAGGGTTTTTATTTTTCTTGTAGTTCTCTACTTTACCATTTTACAATAATAGATCAATTATATTTAAAGTCAGATTTAAAAAAAAAAAATATGTAGGAGTTCCCGTGTGGCTCAGCAGAAACGAATCTGACTAGTCTCCATGAGGATGCGGGTTCAAACCCTGGGCTCGCTCAATGGGTCAAGGATCCAGCGTTGCCACGAGCTGTGGTGTAGGTTTCAGACGTGGCTTGGATCCTGCGTTGTAGTGACTGTGGTGTAGGCCAGCAGCTGCAGCTCTGATCCAACCCCTAGCCTGGGACCGTCCACATGCCTCAGGTGCAGCCCTAAAAAAAACAAACAACACATAAATAAATGTATTGCACAGCAAAAGAAACCATTAAAAAAAAAAAGCACAACCACCGAATGGGAGAAAATTCGCAAATGAAGTGACCAACAAGGGATTAATCTCCAAAATATACAAACATCTCATACAGCTTTATATATTAAAAATAACACCCAGTCAAAAAAGGGCCAGATCTAAATAGACATTGCTTCAAAAAAGACAGACGGATGGCCAAAAAAAAAAAGCAAAGATGCTCAACATCACTAATTAGAGAAATGCAAATCCAAACAACAGTGAGATATTACCTCACACTAGTCAGAATGACCACCATCAAAAGTTCTACAAACAGCAAATGCTGGAGAGGATGTGGGAATGGAGGCTGGTGCAGCCACTACAGAGAGCAGTGTGGAGGTTCCTTAAAAAGCTCAATATCGAATCACCACACGATCGAGCACCCCTATGTTCACGGCAGCACTATTCACAACAGCCAAGACATGGAAAACAACCTCAATGTCCACCGACGGAGGCCTAGATGAAGAAGAGGTGGTACCACACACGATGGGGTATTACTTGGCCATGAAAGAGAAGAAAATGCCATCTGCCAATATGGACACGCCTAGAGGTTATCACACTAAGTGAAGTAAATCGGGGAAAGATAAGCATCATATGAGATCACTCAACTGTGGAATCGAATAATAAATGATACAAAGGAACTTACTGGCCAAACTGAAACAGACTCACAAAGATTCTGAAAGCAGGCTTACGGCTACCAAAGGAGAAATGTGTTTGGGAAGAGATGTGCTGGCAGGCTGGGATCGGCACGTGCACGCCATATGCAAAACCGATCAGGAGCAAGGACCAGTTAGAGAGCTCAGGGAAATCTACTCAATACGCTGTGGTGGCCTCTATGGGGAAAGAATTCAAAAAATGCCTACATATGTCTATGGGTGGCTGAGATACTTTGCTGCATACCTGAACTACCGCAACATTCTAAGTTAGCTATACTCCAATAAAATTTATTAAAAAAAAAAGAAAAGAAAAGGAGTTCCCGTTGTGGCTCAGCAGTAACGAACCCAACTAGTATCCATGAGGACGCAGGTTCGATCCCTGGCCTGGCTCAGTGGGTTGAGGATCTGGCATTGCCATGAGCTGCGGTGTAGCCGCATTGTTGTGGCTGTGGCCCAGGCCGGCAGCTGCAGCTCCGATTCAAGCTCTAGCCTGGAACTTGCACAGGCTGTCTTAAAAAGACAAAAAACATTAAAAATTAAAAAGAAAAAGAAATGTATTCGTAAATGAGCTAAATCTGCCTCAAGAGTTTGACAAATAAATTATAAATTAACACACACACACACTCCCTTGATATACACGCCTAAAGCTCTACAGAAACATGGGGGGGGTGTCCTATGGCTATTTATTTACTTTACAATTTATTGAGATGAAATTGCTTTTAGAGTCTGCAGGAAGTCTTCTCTCTCAGCTTGAAGCAACCTGGTGTCACATTTCAGGGTTTTGAAGGAGATTTTATTCAAGGATGCTCCATTACGCTGAATAGGTGTGACATTCCAGGCTGATGGGTATTCATACCTGTCAACAGCTGTGCATTAGCATTTCAAAACCCTTCTAACTTTTCCAGCTCGAGGATTCTGCACCTTGCAGAAAAGCAAAGGCTGAGGGCAATCCGGGGTTAAAACCCTTTCTGCTGGGGAGTGGAAACCGAAAGGGGTGTCAAAGACCTGGCCGCCAAGTTCAACTTCACAGACCAGTAGGTCCAAAGCTACCAGGCTAGGAAGTAGCAAGAAGATGGTTTTAAACATGTAACTGGACACTTAGGGTGGTAGTAACTATACCTGGTCACTGCCATCCCGAGAAATAGGATATGTGATCTTATTTTGCTCCTCAAGGCTTCTCCCCTTCGGTATCATGTGTTTGCTCAGGTCCACGCGTTCCCACCAGGCCACGCCTAGAAATGCGAGGTGGGGTCCTGATAAAGGACCACAGTTAAACAGGGAAACTGAGAGGACACTGGGAGATCACTGTGAGTTAATAACTGCTCCAGAAAGCCACCAGCACAGGGCAGGCTTGCCTGACTCGTGCAGGTGCGAGAAGTACCTCAGGTCACTGGGCGGGGGATGGGACGAGGCCGGCATTCAGGTTCAGACCAAGACCAAAGAGTCTGAGGACCCTCCTTCTGCGGATTTGAGTACACAGCTTACTGGACACCAAGGAGGAGCTGCTACTCCCAGAGGGAAGAGGTGGGCCTTTCCAACCCCGACTCCCCTTAGAGGATAAAAGTGTGGCCCACCGGATCCTCTGGGGCTGAGCCTCCCTGCCTGCCTGCTTGCATCTCTCACAAGCGTCCTATCCTAATAAATCTGTTTCTTGCCTATCACTTTGTCTCTTACTGAATTCCTTCTGCGCTGAGGCATAAAGAACCTGAACCTTAGTGAGAAAGGTGGGTTCAAGTCCCCATCTGGGTTTAGGCAGGGTTCGAGTCCTGGCATGTGGGTGCAAGTCCCCATCTGGGTTCAGGCCAAGTTCGAGTCCCGGCAAGTGGGTTCCAGGCCCCGTCTGTGCTCTGGCCAGGTCCAGGCCATGAATACTGTCCGTTTCATCCTCACTTCCTCTCTCTGCTCATCCACCAGTCAGTAACAAAACAAGGTGCTTCCAACAACAAACCAGGAAAATTTACAGGAACTTAATTAAATCCAGTAGAGGATTTCCCTTGTGGCGCAGTGGGTTAAGGATCCGGCGTTGTCACTGTGGTGGCTGGAGTCATGGCCGCGGCCAGGGTTTGATCCCTGGCCAGGGAACATCCACATGCCGCACTGCAGTCCAAAAAAAAAAAAAAAAAAAAAAAGAGAGAGAGAGAAATTAAAATACAGTAGAAAGATACTTTCTCTCTCCTGATTTGACTGTCTATTGATCAATGCTCAGAAAGGGCTTTTCCTCCAAAAGCCAGGAATGCATCTGGTTTCCACCGTGGATCTGAGAGATGAGAGTGGAACCAGAGTTGCCCACAGAGATGATATAAGGTGTGGAAGAGATATTATGTATCTTTGAAAGCAGCGTGGAAATGTCTTTCTCTTACTAGTAATTTCTTTTCCTTTTTTTTTTTTTTTTTGGCTGCGTCCACTGCATGCAAAAGTTCCCAGGGCAAGGACTTGACCCAAGCCACAGCACTGACAATGCCTGATCTGGATCCTTAACCCGCTAAGCCACCAGGGAACTCCACTATTAACTTTTTAAATCGGTCACTCAGGAAATAAGAAACACTCAGCACGTCCTCTCTTGTGCTTCCGTGGCTGTGACGTATCTTTCTCTCTCCCACTAGGCTTGAAGCAACTCCAAGGCAGGACTACAGCTGAGGCATCTTGGGATCCTTGCGGCTGAGCATCACTGAAGAGACTCAATAAAAATGTGACGGCGAGATGAGAGATGACTGTGTCGCGGAAGCCCGAATACAATAAATAATAGCTCTTGGGGAATCTGCACCTGTGTGGGACTTCTCCGAACACCTGCCGAGGAGGCCAGCTACTCCTGTTTTCTCAGTGCTTCATCCCTGCCCCTGACCGTCTGTTTTTCACGTAACCTGGAAAGGGCTGTGATTCTCCCCAACGTGCAGGAAGCGCCAAGTGCCAAGGACCAGGCCACCGAGGAGCAGAGGGGATGTCTGAGAAAGACTGGACGTCCAAGGACGATCCGCACCACCAAACGTGAAATGCTGATGCACCGTTTCAAGCAACAGTGGAGATGTAATTCTTCCACATGCAGCCTTAGAAACCAAACCACACTGCTGTCCTAGGGACTCCCAACCACTCAAAGTTGCTACGGCACCTTTGGCACCACGGATGGGGCTCGCTTTACCCAGAGACGGTAAGACCGCACGGAAAGGGTTAACTTATGACAGGGAGGGGCAAAGCAGCCACCTGAAGCTACAACTCTTTAAACGGCTAACCTGATCACTGTAACATCCACACATTTTAAGCCACATCCCTGCCTCTCCAAGCCTCTCATATATAGAACCTCAAAGTCAAAGATGCCAGAATAATCCCAGACCTTAAAGAGGCCCCGATTTCTCATTTCACAACGGGTCCCCACGTGCCAGCCTGCCTCCTTTCCACTTTTTCAGAACTATAAACTCTGCTGGTGAGATCGGGGGAGCCAGGCCTGGTGGTGCTGGATGTCAGACCTGGTGGGGAGGGGGCATGTGTGGTTCCCAACCGGAAACAGACAGGCAGGCACACCTCCGATTCGCACAGACCTCTCTGGCGACACTCGGCCAGCCACCCTCCTCCTCCTGCTCCCCAGGCCTCCCCGCTGGCCAACGCCAGGCCCCCCAATCCCCTCCCCCACCCCCGCCCTCTGGCTCTGCTCACCCCCTGCACTGGGGCAGTGATGCTGGCACTCCTGTTTCACCTTGGTCTGGTTCTTTTTTTGAATGCTGTCACAATCAGTGCTACCTAATGTGCAGTTAATGTTCACCCGGGTCCCCTTCACTTTTAAATTCCACTTTTTTTTTTTTTTTTTAAGGAGCAGATAAACACACCTCAGCAAAAAACAATGAGCCCCAAGCGCAAGAACTGATTAGAGGTACGATGACACTAGTCACAGTGTCAGAATAACCACCGAAAGCAAATGTTGTGCCTAGGATTGGTGCTGCACAGATACCATAAGGTTCTTCCTTGCACTCATGTGTAAGTCTCACCCTTATGCAAAGGGGTGATTCCCATTTGGTTTGGGGGAGGCAGGGAGCAGGGGTCTGGATGAGGAGGAGAAAAGCACAAGTCAGACAATCCCACCAGCAGGCCCCCCTCTGCCCAGCACCCATGCACCCTGAGGTTGCACAGTGCCACCTCCGGCCTGCCAAGTTGCAGCGTCACACCTCATCCAGGCCTGCCTGTCCCAGCCACGGTACATAATTATTTTCTCCATCAAA
>PVHT021183615.1:1290783-1303270 GCA_004024745.2 Catagonus wagneri
ACACCACAGCAACGCGGGATCTGAGCCGCGTCTGCAACCTACACCACAGCTCACGGCAACGCCCGATCCCTAACCCACTGAGCGAGGCCAGGGATCAAACCCTCAGCCTCATGGCTCCTGGTCAGATTTGTTTCTGCAGAGCCATGACAGGAACTGCCTCTCTCATCTCTTCAATTGCCTTTTGGTGGCCTATCCTCCGACCCTGCCCTCCCATCTCTCTCCTCAGAGGAACGTGCATCTTCCTGCAGTCTGCTCGTCCATCCCACTAACCCCAACCTCAGCCCTTCTGCGTGTCGTGGGAAGTGAAGACCTTGCGAGAGGTAGCATGGAAAGACAAAATTTAGCAAGCACGGCCCGCAAACCACCAGCGCTGTCCATGTTAGGTCACTGTTCTTTACAAAACCCGAAAACCTTTATCACACGCTCCACAGGGGGCCTTCTAGCCGATGCGGGTCTAAGGGTTGATTTCACAGGCATCCAGATCCAGTATTTTCGGAAAAAGAAAAACAAACTCTGAAACCACGAGGCCAGGAAGTGAACCGGCTCCCTGGAGCCTCTAACTTGCTGACTGACGACAGCGACACTGTAGGACTGGCCTCACCAGGCCGGATCCAGCACTCCACCCTTGCTGGTTTTATGACCGAAGAACATACTTAGAAAGAAATCTGTCTCCTTGCAGCAGCCTCAGAAGTTCAATGTGCCCTGACTTACTTTAGTTTACTTTAATCACCTACTGTCATTCTACAGAAAACCAGGAAGCCCCTGGCCTCCCCAGACTGTCTGTGCTGCTTGAAACCACAGGACCCTAGACCGAAGACTATAAGGATATTTTTAACGGTTTTCTTTAAAAGAAATTGCAGTACGAGACACGTAACATAAAGTTTACCATTTTAACATGTGTATTCAGCAGCACTAATTACATTCATGAGGTTCTACCACCACCGCCCCTAACTTTTTTTTTTCTTTTTTTGCTTTTTATGGCCTCACCCGCAGCATATGGAGGTTCCCAGGCTAGGGGGTCGAATTGGAGCTAGAACCGCCAGCCTAGCCACAGCCACAGCAACGCCAGATCCAAGCCGTGTCTGCAACCTACACCACAGCTCATGGCAACACCGGATCCTTTAACCCGCTGAGCAAGGCCAGGGATCGAACCCGCAACCTCATGGTTCCTAGCTGGATTTGTTAACCGCTGCGCCACGACGGGAATTCCACCGCCACTATCTTATTCCAGAACTTTTTCATCACCCCAGAAGGAAACCTTATACCCATTAAGCAATCTCCCCCCCGCCTCCCAAACCCCCAACCCCTGGCAAGCACGAATCTGCTGTCTATCTCTGCATATTTACCTCTTCTAGGCTTTACATGTAAATGGTCTTTGAGGCCCTCCTTCTTTTTCTCAACATCAAGTTCACCCCCAGTGTAGCATATATCAGGACTTCACTCCTGTTTCTAGTTAATATCCCGTTGCATGGTATGGAGGGAGCATCTGCAAAAGGAATGATGGTGGCTGGTTATCATGTGGCTTAAAGGTCAGGGATTTACCTATGTGAGACAGGTGGCATTTCTTTTGAATGGCCCTAGACGTTTGAATATTGCAGGCCATGAGAGACAAATCCAAGTGACCCCTAGCCATGCCACTCATGATGAAATAAACTTTCGATTCCTACTCAGATTCCATTTTTCCAGACTGACAAGTCCTTAAAAAAGTTTCAAGATTGAAAAAATCGGAGTTACCATTGTGGTTCAATAGTTAACAAATCCGACTAGCATCCATGAAGACTTGGGTTCGATCCCTGGCCTCACTCAGTGGGTCAAGGATCTGGCATTGCTGTGAGCTGTGGTGTAGGTTGCAGACGTGGCTCAGATCCTGCATTGCTGTGGCTGTGGCGTAAGCTGGCAGCTACAGCTCCGGTGTGACTCCTAGCCTGGGAATGTCCAGACGCCAAGGGTGAGGCCCTAAAGAAAAAAAAACAATCAGAAAATCATCGTCCAATGGAGTTCCCGTTGTGGCCCAGTGGTTAATGAATCCGACTAGGAACCATGAGGTTGCGGGTTCGATCCCTGGCATCGCTAAGTGGGTTAAGGATCCGGCGTTGCCGTGAGCTGTGGTGTAGGTTGCAGACGCGGCTCGGATCCCGCATGGCTGTGGCTGTGACATAGGTCGGCGGCTACAGCTCCTGTTAGACCCCTAGCCTGGGAACCTCCATATGCCGCAGGTGCGGCCCTAGAAAAGGCAAAAAGACAGAAAAAAAAAAGAAAAAAGAAAATCATCGTCCAAGATACAAACTATTACAGAGAAAAGAGATAAATAATTAAGTCCTACTGTATAGCACAGGGGACTATGTGCAATATCCTGTAATCAAACATAATGGAAAAGAATACGAAAAAGAATACATGTATAACTGAATCACTCTGCCATACACCAGAAATGAAGACAACACTGTAAATCAGCTATATTTCAGTTAAAAAAAAAATACAGAAAATCCTCATCCACACGACTTCAGCCACCTTTCAGATAAATCCCAAAGTCAATCATTTTGCTAGTTGCTGAGACTCAGAACTCAGACAAAGACATCAGGAAGCCCGAGGTCTAGTGGGAAAATAAACATCCAATTTCACCACAGCGATGCCTTGAAGGATGGGAATCTAAACTGTGATGGCTCAAGTTTACCAAGTATTCTAGCTGGATACGTGAGTAGGCGACGCTTCAGTTTTTTGTTTTTGTTTTTTTATCTTTTTAGGGCCACATCTGTGGCATACGCAAGTTCCCAGGCTAGGGATCGAATCAGAGCTACAGCCGCTGGCCTACGCCACAGCCACAGCAATGCAGGATCTGAGCCGCGTCTACTACCTACCACAGCTCACGGCAACGCTGGATCCTTAACCCACTAAGCGAGGCCAGGGATCGAACCCACAACCTCATGGTTCCTGGTTAGTTCCGTTTCCGCAGGGCCACGTTGGGAACTCCTCCTGTGTGTGTGTTTTGATCCAGATTCCAAGCAAAACCACAGACTGCATTTAGGGGTCACGTTTCTTCAGTCTCCTCGAAGCTGCGGCAACTCTCCCACATTTTTCCTTCTTCTATGTAGCTTTCAAAGGGCTGGGGATGTCCTGAGCTACTCCGTTTGTCGCCATTAGATCTGGAGGGGGGGACGCTGTGCTCCCTGACATTTGGAGAGTATAGTGCTAGTTGTCCCCCACGCTGCTGGTGCTAAGTGTGACCCCTCTGTTCACATTGCTTTCCTCCTCCGTAATGAATAATCCGAAATTTTAAGACTGGGACTATCCTGCTTCCCATGACCTTCCGCACAACAGCTTCGTACCCACGGATGATCTGGGAGGGATGATACTGGTGGCTGCAAAGTGACGGTTCTATAATTTTATCATTCTTCCACATCGGCGGGCAAGATGACCCTGTCCTCGGCCTCGCTGCTGCCTTTTTTGACTACTGACGTGGATTCACGAACGCATTTTTAAAAATCCAGTGCTATCATCATCATTGTATTGCTTCGACTGCCCCAAATCTGAGCAGCGAGAGTCCCTTTAAACCAGCTCCCGTTCTCTTTAGCTGTGCCCTCTCCACTGTCAGTGCACTTCCTTGACTTCTGACTCAAGAAGTTCTAGACTTGTTTTCTGTTTCTCTGCCCCAGACCTGGAATTAGATGCTTCTGTAAGAAGCCTTGGTTCCTTTTTTGTGGTGAAGAGTATCTAGCAACTAAGATCTGGGTGCTAATTGTGCTCAGTACTGAAGTATCACTAATTCTGGTTCTTTCAGGCTTTAAAAGTAGGAAATCTATTATTTTCTTAATCATGAGTCTACAATGATATATTTATTTTTTTCCTGTCTTTTCTAGGGCCGCACCCGCGGCATATGGAGGTTCCCAGGCTAGGGGCCTGTCTAACAGGAGCTGTAGCTGCCGGCCTTCGCCACGGCCACAGCTACGCAGGATCCTAGCCACGTCTGCAACCTACACCACAGCTCACGGCAACGCCGGATCCTTAACCCACTGAGCAAGGCCAGGGATCAAACCTACAACCTCACGGTTCCTATTCGGATTCATTTCCACTGTGCCACAATGGGAGCTCCCACAATGATATTTTTTAAATCATCGTAGCTGGTTTACAGTGTTCTGTCAATTTTCTACTACACAGTAAGGTAACCCAGTCATACATACATATATACATTCTTTTTCTCACATTATCCCTTTTTTTTTCTTTTTAAATAGGGCCGCACCTATGGCATATGGAAGTTCCAGGCTAGGGGTTGAATCCGAGCTGTAGCTACAGGCCTATACCACAGCTCATGGCAACGCCAGATCCTCAACCCAATGACCAAGTCCACAGATCAAACCCACATCCTCATGAACACTAGTCAGGTTCTTAACTGCTGAGTCAAAGAGGGAACTCCTACAATGATACTTCTACTTGAAATCTAAGACCGTAAAGTTTGTTCTTACTTTCTCCACCCCCCCCCCACCTTTTTTGTCTTTTTAGGGCCGCACCTATGGCATATGTAAGTTCCCAAACTAGGGGTCTAATCGGAGCTGATGCTGCTGGCCTATGCCAGAACCACAGCAATGCCAGATCTGAGCCACATCTGCAACCTACACCACAGCTCATGGCAACACCAGATTGTAAACCCACTGAGTAATGCCAGGGATCGAACCTACAACCTCACAGTTCCGAGTCAGATTCGTTTCTACTGCTCCACGACGGGAACTCACCCACTTGCTTTCTGTATCTGTTTGGTTCCTAAGAACATCAATGCACTTACTCGGTAACTCTCATCCTATTCAACTCAGAATTATTCTATTAGTGCCACTCCTGACCACAAACCTACTTAGTAGCATTTGAGATTTTTGCAGTTCCATCGTCTTGGGAATATATCCGATTAAGGGTATACAAAGAACTCTATTTGAAAGTTACTTGAATTCTTATTTATTTATTTATTTATTTGTGGCTTCTTGAGGCTGTACTCACGGAATATGGAGGTTCCCAGGCTAGGGATCTCATCAGAGCTGTAGCCGCCGGCCTACGCCACAGCCACAGCAACACGGGATCCGAGCCGTGTCTGCGACCTACACCACACCTCATGGCAATGCCAGATCCTTAACTCACTGAGCCTGGCCAGTGGTCGAACCCACAACCTCATGGTTTCTAGCTGGATTCGTTAACCACTGAGCCACTACGGGAACTCCTCCTCGGTACTATTTTTAACAGATTTTTTTGTTTACTATTTAGAAGCTTATCCTTCGGGTTGTAACAGAAACTAAAAATCTAAAGACCTTAACATTAAAGGAAATACTGCGTCAAAATGATTCATGCAGAAATAAAAAATCAAATAATTATACAAAGATTTATAATAATGATAATAATGACAATAAAACCAGCACTCTCTGCCTCCTCCTTCTGACTACTCCATCATTATCCTCCACACTGTGAAATGATTTGCTTATGCTATAATCTCGAAATTCCATCCGTTTTAGATAAATAGTCATTTCCTCTTTCATTATAGGGGGATTTAGCTTTTTTATACTCCACCTCTTCCCTCTCTCCATCTTCCTAATACTTAAGTCATATAGTTTGGTTATATTAACAACTAATGTCTACATTAATATGTCTATGGACATATTCAGTAATGCATTATAATGATGTTTCCTTTTCGGCATTACTTGTAGTTTTCCTGGTGTTAATGGTTGCCTTTTTTTCCCTCCACGGCTTACTTAGACTCCTCCTACTAAATCTCACACACTGCAATAGCCTCTCAGTGCAGTTTTTCACGCAGGAAAGATGACATTCTATTTCCTCCCACAACCCCCAGCTCTGTTCTGGAATGGCAGTTCCCTTGATCTGTTGCACAACTGGTACCCTGGGTCTTCCCATTGCGGTCATCCAGGGAATCCTCTCTAGCTCTCTCCCTCATTTCTGGCATCACGGAACTCTTTTTCTGGAGTGACTTTCTCATTTAGGGAGGGTATTTCTGCAATACTCCACTACCACCTACTATTCGACACAAGTCTTTTTTCATTTATTAAGCTGGGCACCTAATGAACTCTTTTCAATATGGTCATCCTGTACCTCACTTTGAGAGAAATTTCTTGCATTATTTCCTCTTAAAATGTCCTCGCTCCTCCTGTTTTTCATGTGGCATTCCTATTATTTGGCTCTGGAAGTGAGCCTTTATTTTTATATCCTTTGTTTTTTGGTTCTGATTTCTGGAAGATTTCTTCAATCTTACCTTCCAATCTTTACAACTACAGGGGTCCTTTCTACTTGTCATTTTCTCACAGGCAATTTCTTTCTTTCTTTCTTTTTTTTTTTTTTTTATCTTTTTGCCTTTTCTAGGGCCGCACCCATGGTCTGTAGAGGTTCCCAGGCTAGGGGTTTCATCAGAGCTGCAGCTGTTGGCCTACACCACAGCCACAGCAACGTGGGATCCGAGCTGGGTCTGCAACCTACACCACAGCTCACGGCAACGGCAGATCCTTAACCCACTGAGTGAGGCCAGGATTCAAACCCGCAACCTCATGGTTCCTAGTGGGATTTGTTAACCACTGAGCCACAACAGGAACTCCTCACAGGCAATTTCTCATAGTACTTTCTTTCACAAAGATATAGAAAGGAGATAACTAAAGGACGTAAGCCAACCTATCAGGTGTTAAGTCCAACTCCTGCACGTTTGTCCGTATCTGTAATTATTCAATGTGGAGGTGGCAGGTCCATTTGCCAAGCAGCGGGAATGGCATCATTTCTTCCAGTGCTTCAATGTGACAATAACCCTGTTTCTTCTGTTAGTGACACATTATATATTTTGGGGTTTTCTGAAATTCCTGTTGCCTGAAATGAACAGCTCTAATCAACAGCCCTTTAGAACTTTAGAATACATATAAGCCATTCCCAGTTCAACAGGTTCATGAGGAACCTGATAATTCTGAAAGAAACAAAGGCTGAGATAACATCTCAGACAATTTTCAGTGAAACACATACACAGCATCTCAATGGTCCTAGGTAAGGAGCGCATGCACCAGGCACTACCCTACCTGTCCACCCCCCCCACCCCGCCCCGAGTTCCACACCTGCCCTTCTCTGCTCTCTTCTGCCATTCTGGGGCTTGGAGTCTGCAGACTACTTTTTCCAAGGTCCCTCGCATGCTCTGCCAAAGAAGGCCTGGGCAGAAGTTCCGAAAGAGACAAAAAGTAAGCTATTCTTCCTCCTCTCTCTTTCCCCATCTATTCTAGCAGGTTCTCTGCCAGGGTCCACTTTCCCGTGGTGATCCCAGCTGCAGCCGTGGCAGCCTCTCTGGCAGTCCCAGAACCAGGAAGGCAGCCCTCCTCTGGTCTGGGGGCATCAGCACACGGTCGAAGCACCAGCCCAGGGGACCCCCCCACTGCCGCCCCGGTGGTTTGAGCCGCGGTCCCAGGAGTGCAGCAGTGAGTACACTCTTGCGCTCTGGAATACACTTCTGTCCCTTCCTTCCCTCAGTCCATGGGACGGAGCAGCTTCACACAGTTACTCAGCCCTGCATTACTCCGCCCTCCCTTTTATGCTCCGGGTCCTTCGGACAGTATTGTAATGAGTCCTCTGCACTAAGTCTCTTTTGCGTGAAATATCTAGTATGCGCACCCTTCTTCCTAACTGGCCGCCGGCTGACAGAACTTCCCCAAAGGATTAAAAAAAGAAAATGTGTTAAATCTCCAGAAGTTCTTGTTACCTAAAAGACACAAGGGTACAACACCTCATCTACGGTTATGATGCAAAAGTATCATCTGGGGAGTTTCCATTGGGGTGCAGCAGGAACAAATCCGACTAGTATCCATGAGGATGCGGGTTCGATCCCTGGTCTCAGTGGGTGGGGGATCCAGCATTGCCATGAGCTGTGGTGTAGGTCACAGATGTGGCTCGGATCTGATGTTGCTGTGGCTGGGGCCCAGGCTGGCAGCTGTAACTCCAATTGGACTCCTAGCCTGGGAACCTCCATATGCCACGAGTGTGGCCCTAAAAAGCAAAACAAACAAACAAAAATACTACTACTACTAATAATAAAATGAGTAACTGAAGTGGCGACAAAACACATATACAAAAGATTTTTTTTAGAGTAATTTGCAGAGTGTATCACAAAGATATGATACAGCTGCACTTAAAAAAATGCACTTCTTGTACTATTCCTATTTTCTTTTATATCCTATAACACACTTCCAGATGGTGTCATGCTCTGTGATACAACGAGGAGGGCAAGCAGAGGGCTGTGGCAGACAGACCCACCAGAGGACCTCGGGGCTCTAGGGACACTGGCTCAGAGGGTGGGACCAGGCGGAGGAGTGAGGCTGCTGAAAGGTAGATTCTTGACAGAGACGATGAATAGAAAAGTGCAGTGGGGAGAGGAGACAGGAACTGAGGAAACAAGGAAAGAAAGAAAGAAGACAAGAAAGAGAAAAGGGATGGGGGAGATAAGGGGGAGAGCATGGGGAGAACAGAGCCCCGCACCCCAGGGGCGGAGACTCAGCTTCAAGCTGGGGGAGTTAAGTCCCCACCTGATTGGCTGCCGTCAAGGTCCAGAGCCTATCAGAGTGAGGCCCTGGCGGGGGGGCGGGGCGCGGCTGGACTACCCGGCTTTCTGCTCAGAGAAACCTACTTAAGATTAGGTACAGGATCCTTGCTCTGGAGCTAGGGAGCCTGATCCTGACTTTGAACGTTCATTCAGAAGAGGAGAGGCATTCATGTCTAGAGGAGTTGGTACCCTCCAAATAAACACATCAGCCCTGGGAGGAAGGACTGAAGAGAGCGCCTCGAGTCCTTGAACAGAAATTCCCCAACGGGCTCCTCAGTCCTTTCCATCACCTACAAACTGAACAGTTTTCCAGGTGATACCGCAGACCCCTGAACTGGAGGGCGGGGTGGGGTGGGGGCGCTTCTGTGAAATGAGTGTTATATAAACAAGTCTGCATGTCACCTTGGACAGGAAAGCTTACCCAGTAAAACTGCTGTGCTCATCTTGAGGGTTACTACTAGAAGAGTCAGCAGTAATATTATCTCCCGCCCAAACACATATATGCCTTTAATAGATGAATATTCTCCAACTTGCCAAAGACAAGTTAGGTTAAGCTCAGCTTGGACAGGATGAGAAGAAGCAGTCATAGGATACAGGGACAAGTTCCTTTCCATTCGTTCCCCATGCCCTCCCCCACCAGCTTCTTTTATATGGAATTATATCACAATCATTGTCTCCACGTTGCAGAGTGCTTAGAAATACAGTTATTTAGTACAGAGAGCTGAACTGGCCTTTCGTTCTGAAAAATGGGCTAAAGGTCTAGCATTTATGCCCCTGGCACATTCTGACTGCTCTGTTGATTGGAGCCATCGCATGTCATCAAAAATCGAAGACGCGGAGCTTAAGAGGTACTTCAAGGAGAAAAAACACAAGAGGCAGTCCCTGATCACATTTTAAAAAGGAAGAAAGAAAAACAGGGTTGAAAAAACAGGCAAAGAGATCTAAATGTGGACGGCCACGAGCGTAACCACTTTTTTGGAAGGACTGGGAGTTCAGCCTTTCTAAGGAAGAGAAAGCATCAAACACATCCAGTGCCACTGGAAGATGTGCCCGTTATCTACCTAAATTGACAAACAGGTCCCCTATAGGGACTCTGAGAGGCTTCATTAACTAGAAACAAAATGCAAGCTGAACTAGGAAAACAGATGAAAAGGGCCCCCTGATTCATCATGGTTATAAAGAATACACTAAAAGAATAAATGTTGCTGAAGTTATACAAAAAGTATAGTGTCTGAGGGCTGACAATAGGGACAGAGAAGTCTCTGTGAGTCAAACACTCCAGGCATAAAACTTTTCCTTCCAGGTCAAATACCAATTGCTAATATTTCGGATGTAGGAATACAGCCATGATTGGTTTAATAATATTACACAAATCAGATATAGCAACCATGAGGCTATGTTTATATTCATTTTTGAGATTCCTTTAGTTTTTTTTTTTTTCTTTTTGGGGCTGTACCTGCTGCATATGGAAGTTTCCGGGCCAGGGTTCAAAATGGAGCTGCAGCTGGGGCCTACGCTACAGCAACACCAAATCCAAGCCACATCTGCAACCTATGTCACAGCTTGCGGCAACACCAGATCCTTAACCCACTGAGAGACCAGGGATCAAACCCACAACCTCATGAACACTACGTTGGGTTCTTAACCTACTGAGCTCCAACGTGAACTCCTGTCCTCTAGTTTTTGAACCCATTTTTGTTCCTATTTCTATGTTCTTGAGGCAAATCTATAGAAACGTAACTAAGATTCTGTTACTGCATCACATAAAAAAATGGTCGTAAAGAACAGAATTTACAAAGATGCCAAGGAATTTTAGAAACTATTTTTTGTCTTTTTGCCTTTTCTAGGGCCACAACTACGGCATATGGAGGTTCCCAGGCTAGGGGTCGAATCGGAGCTGTAGCCGCCAGCCTATGCCAGAGCCACAGTAATGTGGGATCCGAGTCGCGTCTGCAACCTATACCACAGCTCACGGCAACGCCGGATCCTTAACCCGCTGAGCGAGGCCAGGGATTGAACCCACAACCTCATGGTTCCCAGTCAGATTCGTTAACCACTGAGCCACGATGGGAACTCCATTTAGAAACTATTCTAACTTTATCATAATTTCATGGAATAGAGCAAGTTAAGTGTTTACACTTTTCTTTTTTGTCTTTTAGGGCCACACCTGTGGCATATGCAGGTTTCCAGGCTAGGGGTCTAATTGGAGCTGTAGCTGCTGGCCTATGCCACAGCCACAGCCACAGCCACGCGGGATCCAAGCCACGTCTGCAACCTACACCACAGCTCACGGCAATGCCGGATCCTTAACCCACTAAGCGAGGCCAGGGATCGAACCCGTAACCTCATGGTTCCTAGTCGGAGCCACGAGGCAACTCCAAAACAAAACTTTTAAAATAAGACTTTACTGAAATCCAAAAGTCATTTTGTAATGACCACTGAGGGCCAAAAGAGAAAAAGAATCAGCTTGCGGGGTTGAGGGGAGCCGGTCAGCAGACACCTGCCCCGAGGCCGCGGAGGCATGTGCTGCTGGCTGCAGCTGGCTAGGAGCAGATGACGCTAGATACAGGCGCGCCCCGGTGCCGGGCATGAGCAGAGGCCCGCGTCACGGACCACCGAAGCCTCAGTCCAATACAAAAACCATTTTGCTGCTAATCCGGAGAAATTGATCTCAGTGTTCTCACTCCTAGGCAGAGAAAAGCCAACAGTGATTTCAAATGAGCTCCAAATCAATTTTTCTTAGGAGTTTAACGCTGATTCGGTGACTGAAAATTGTCTGCTTGGCCCTGAGAGAGAAAGAGTGGGGCAAAAACTAAAATCTGTGTGGCTGGTGGTTTCTGTGGGGGTAGATGGTTCCCCAGGGCTGATAAAAACTTTCACGAATGCAACAAGGTCTAGACAATTAGAAAATTAGCATCTGGGCCCTGAAATGAAAGCGCTACCCTGTGATGAAGCTGCTTTTCACGTGGTGCCACCTGAAGCATGCTGCCAGCAGAGGCAGGGGCGGGGGTGTACCTGAGGCCAGAACAGCAGGTGGGGCTGCCAGGATGCTTTGTGCGGTGAGCAGTGACTGCAGCCAGGTATTAATTACTATGGCTAACAAAGAGATAACAGCTCCTTTAATTTTGCTTTTTCCTGTTCAACTTTGTCAGCGTTTTTTATTTCTAATAAGCATGCACTCTGGGCATCACAGCTAGTGTCGAAGTAAGACAATCTTATTCTCTGAACACACACCAGCAACTAGCCAGGGATCAAATCCAAGCCGCAGCTGTGACCTATGCCACAGGTGCGGCAACACTGGATCCTTAACCCACTGCACCAGGTTGGGGACTGAACCTGCGCCACCACAGAGACAATGCCAGATCCCTAAGCTGCTGAGCCATAGCAGGAATCCTGCTAGGGAGCCTCTTCAACAAGGTAGCAAGCACTAGAAAGTCGGGAAGGCCATCTGATTTTTTTTTTTTTTTTTTGTCTTTTTGCCTTTATCTAGAGCCGCACCCGCGGCATGTGGAGGTTCCCAGGCTAGGAGTCTAACAGGAGCTGTAGCCGCCGGCCTTCGCCAAAGCCACAGCAACGCGGGATCCTTAACCCACTGAGCAAGGCCAGGGATCGAACCCGCAACCTCATGGTTCCTAGTCGGATTCGTTAACCACTGAGCCACGAAGGGAACTCCAGGCCATCTGATATTTGAATTAACTTTTTGATAATGCACAAAGAAGGTAATGCACTTGTGAACCCCTGTGACTTTTTTTTTTTTTTTTGCTTTTTGAGATGCCGCCCTTGGGAGCATATGGAGGTTCCCAGGCTAGGCGACCAGTAGGAGCTACAGCTGCCGGCCTTCGCCACAGCAACATCAGATCCGACCCATGTCTGCAACCTACATCATAGATCACGGCAACGCCGGATCCTTGACCCACTGAGCAAGGCCAGGGATCGAAC
>PVHT021183615.1:1304270-1327597 GCA_004024745.2 Catagonus wagneri
CACAACCTCATGGTTCCTGGTTGGATTCGTTTCTGCTGCACTACGATGGGAACTACTGTGACTTTAATAAACTCAAAAATCAGCTACTTTAATCCATTTTACAGTGACATTTTTTAAGAGGTGATGAACATGAACAGCTATACTGAAAACTTAAATTTTAAAGAATGCTTTTAAAAGTTGTGGCACAGAGGAAACAATCCGATTAGGAACCACGAGGTTGCGGGTTTGATCGCTGGCCTCATTCAGTGGGTTAAGGATCTGGTGTTGCTGTGAGCTGTGGTGTAGGTCGCAGATGCATCTCGGATCTGGCATTGCTGTGGCTGTGGTGTAGGCCGGCAGCTACAGCTCCGATTAGACCCGTAGCCTGGGAACCTCCATATGCCGAGGGTAAGGTCCTAAAATGACCAAAAATAATAAAAAAAAATCAGCTCACTTTTTAAAAATTTTAATTAACTAAAAATATCCCTAGAGCAGTTTAATACCAGCTTGAGAGTAAAGTGTAAGGTGTCACTACCAACTGCTTATAAATACAGAACCCAGGCCTTCTGCTCAATAACCTCATTTCTTTATTTGCCTACACAGATACTACCAAAACCCAACAAGTTTTCTCTGTAACTCCCATTTAAAAATCTCGCCGTCTTTCTTCTTCTGTGATGAGAAAACATATACGTTTGCTAAAAAACAATTTTTTTTCTACCCATACAGGGATACATAACATTGAAGGTCAAAGGCTGTGACAGGTAGGATTTACCTCTGCGAGTGTCTAACCTGCCACCACCCACTGCATACAAACTAAGATCAACAAAGTTCTGGCCTAGACTCCTGGCTCATATCTGATTTGTGCATGTGTGTGTGTGTGTGTGTGTGTGTGTGTGTAGTGGAAGAAAGTGTTTAATTCTCTTCAAAGGCATACGGAAAGAGGATGACAGCTGGATGGAACCTCAAAGAACATCTAGTCTACGCCACTGACTTTCTAAGGATCAGGCTTAGGCATGAAGGTAGTCATCAACTACCTTCATGCCTAAGCCTACCTGGTACAGGTAATTTTGGTCACAGCTAGAATCCAACTTTTCATTTCCCTTCAATCTACAAATATAAAATATAAAATCAGTGTATGAATGGGAAGCACTTGAGTGTAATGGTGAACTCCTGAAAAATCAGGTTGGGTTGACAAAACACCTGGAGCAGGTGTCGGGGCTTCCTTCCTCCCCTAAGTAGTGACGCATAATAGAGGTGAAATCGACTTTGAGAATGCAAAGCGCATTCTGACATCCCAGGCCCGCTGACATCTCCCTAAACCCAGCCAGTACCTGCCGGTCCCAAAGAGCTGGTCGAAAGTGGATGGATTCACTGGCGAACACGCACGACCAGAAAACACGCACAAACACGTCCGAGGGGGGTGGTATTGGCCAAGCCCGCGCCGTGTAATTATTACTCCCTCACGACAGAAGCCACTCTTGGAAATCACACCTTATCTGCCCAAACCACACTGAGCAAAAACAATCATCAGAAACTGATTCTACTTTGTGATCATCCCTGACACCTTGATGATAGCAAAGGCACTGCCTCGTGACAGATTAGAGAAGCGGGGCGGCCTCGGAGGCGGTCACGGTGACAGTTCTTAGGCTGTCAGCCCTTATCAATCATCTCCCATTAAGTCAGGGTTTTCCAATTTGGCGTTTCTCTCAAAGGCCTCGTTTTGCCTGGATTAAGCCGAAGCATCAGCATTTGAACCTGCTGCTCTTAGGCCGGCTCCCCGCATACATGCTGTCAGAGGCAAGGCAGGCTTTTCCACGGTAGCAACGCAAAACCAAAGCACACGATCACCTATCAAAGATATCTGACCACGCAAACACGTCACACGGGCACTACACAAACTTCACAGGGCACCCTTGGGGCCCGCAAGGGGAGTGTTTTGGGGTACCAAGACACGGGCGGGCCTGCGAGTTGTACTTTTTAGCTCCTGAAATGAACACTGAACAATCCCAATATATTCACTGGAGCACGCCAGGACGCGCCTGGATTTTAGAGGCGGGTCTGCCAGGAATTTTACGCTCTGTGGTTTCACTACGTGGTATCGATTATCTCCGTGGCAGAGAAAAGTCATTTCTCTAAAATATAGAGCGGATCTGTCTAGAGAGGGAAACGGTTTTAAATTGACTGAAATGGGCACGTTTACAAAATAAGGGAACCCCAAGCAAGAGGGCCTCACCTTATTAATCTTGGTACTGACTGGTAGCTGCGTGGACATTTGCTGCATTTGGACACTGAGTCCACCACCTGGGGGGCTCACGGCTTATATAAATATAATCAAGGTCACAATCATGCATGTTTTTCTGTACCAACGAACAGATTTATTATTTTTAAGGGCCACAGAAATGTGACAAGAGCCAGAAATGGAGCAGTGAGAACACAAAGTGATGAAGGGAAAAGAGAGATTTCAGAGTTATTCTCCAACAGGCCTAGGGGTTGACCAGACAGCTAGAGGTGAGAGAGAGGCCTTCAACGGTAGGACCTTGCCACGGGTTTTATTCAGCCCACATGGGATTTTTTTAAATGTTCATTTATTGTCAACACTGAAATACTGGGAGATTTCACTTAAAGATCTAGGTTTCAGACTTCTCATAAAAATAAAATAAACACATAGAAGATCAGGCATTGCATTCCCCCTTGGGAAAACTCTGTTTACTCTTTCATTTGCCACCAAAGAGCAGCACAGCGGCCCACTTCACTCATGGTTTTCCTGTCGGGCTTCTGCAAGCATCTGAGGGGATGAAGGAAGTTTTGAGCCTGAAGAAACGGGAAGCGATGATGAGGAAGCTTTTGCGGGGCTCAAAGTCTACAAAGAATACACACAGGTTGAGAGGGCGCGGGGGGTGGGGGGCAGTCAGGAGAAACCGAGTGGCAGCGATGAAGACGCAGGCCTTGGGGTTCAGGCAAAGCCCGGGTCTGAGAAGCAGAGCTGTGAGGTGCCCAGAAACCAGCCAAGAGGCGACAGAGGAGCTTAAGGGACAAGTGCCATGAGAAAAGAGTGAAGGACTGAGCCCTGGGTGGGGGTGGGGGGTGTCTTAACAGAGGACGGAAGAGGGCAAAGCAAAGACAAAGGGAGACTGGATAAGCACCCCGGCCCTCTGCGGCTGCTCCCAGCCTCCTGACTGGCTGTCCCAATAAAGTGAGTCACACCTATTTTTGGTTTCCCAGTCCTTGTTTGTTATGTTGATGCTATATTGTAACCTATCGAGTGTGCAATAGCATTATGTCTTAAAAAGGCAATAATTTAAAAAATACTCAATTGCTAAAGACAGGCTAACCATCACGTGACAAGGCAGGATTGCCACAAAAACTTCAATTTGTAAAACAAAAGTCCCGACACCTTCCCCCCCCCCCAAAAGGCCCCCAAACCGCCATAAGCTGCCAAGTCCAATAAAGCAAAGGGCAACAAAATGAGGTCTGCCTGTGGCCCAAAAGGGTTAACACCGCTCCCAGCCTGGGTCCAAATAAATCTGCTTGGGAGACACATCTGTAAGGAGCCATGCGCTTCGTTTGGGGTTTTTCCTGGCTGTCCAGATCCAAGCCCCGCTCTGAGGGAACACCCATCATGTGAAGTCTAACACGGCCAGACTCCTGGGCGGCCGGGCGCTCCTCCGCTGGCCGAGGGAGGCAGGCAGAGATGGCTGGAAGCAGTGGCGTCACTCAGCAACACTGGCGCGGCATCCTGACCTGGCTCTCCTTGCCCAGGCTCGCTGCTCTGCTCCCCCGGCCCCTCTTCAGCCCTCGGACACTTTTCAGGGCCTCAAACAACCTGCCAATCAGGGTCCTGTCAATATAAGACAGCCAGGGCCTGTCTCTGATTCTGACCCTTGAAGCATCCTAATGCTGACTACCCTGGCCCGGCAGAAAAAAATCCTAAATAGGGAAAAGGCTTTCTGTACACAATACTTAACATAGCATGACTTATGCAGGAAAATGGGGCAGTAAAAAAGCCCCCGAAACAAGAGTATTTAAGTAAATGATGGTACATTTATTTGACAGGATGGTCCTACTGGTACTGCAAGAAAAATAGGTTTATAATAGGACATTAACTGTTATGGAGAAGAATCTACATACGTGTGTATGTGTGTGCAACTGAATCACTTTGCTATACGCCTGACACTGTCAATCCTCTAGTCTTCAAATAAAATCTTTAAATATGTAATAAAACATTAAAAAGGGTTGAAAATACATAATTACCCTAATCTTGTGAAAATACTGTTTATGAAAAAAAAGACTAAAAGTACCAAAATATTAGGAGTATACTTTCCTTAGAATTTTAATCTTTTTTTTTTTTTTTTGCCTTTTCCTAGGGCCGCACTTGTGGCATAAGGAGGTTCCCAGGCTAGGGGTCCAATCGGAGCTGTAGCTGCTGGCCTATGCCACAGCCACAGCAACGCCAGATCCTTAACCTACCAAGCGAGCGAGGCCAGGGATCGAACCCGCAACCTCATGGTTCCTAGTCGCATTCATTAACCACTGAGCCACAACAGGAACTCCTTAATAAATTCTTAGATTACAAAAGTAATATAGGCTTAAAAACAAGTAATACGGGAGTTCCCGTTGTGGCGCAGCAGAAATGATTCCAACTAGGAATGATGAGGTTGCATGTTCGATCCCTGGCATTGCTCAGTGGGGTAAGGGTCTGGCGCTGCTGTGAGCTGTGATGTAGGTCGCAGACGCGGCTCAGATCCCGCATTGCTGTGGCTGTGGTGTAGGCCGGCAGCTACAGCTCCGATTCGACCCCTAGCCTGAGAACCTCCATATGCCATGGGTGCAGCCCTAAAAATAAAAAACACACAAAAAAAATACAGGCTCATCGTAAAAAGCAATTCCAAAGCTACATAAAAAAATTGTAAAGCTACATGAAGAAAACACTGAAACACTCCCCCCCACACATTTCTGCAGTAATGGACGCTGACTCCACCTGCCGGTCCACGCGGTCCGGACGCTCTAACCAGCGCTGCTAGGCAGCACTCACGTGGATTCTTGTTTTCCTCTTCCACCCCCTCTCCTTTAAACAGCATCACAGCCTATATATCCTGCTTATTTGGGTCCCTCACTTGACCAGACCCAGGGGAAGTATCTCCTCCTCAGTCCTCAGACTTCTGCTCCTGTGTCACGTCCTCCTGGAAGCCTTGCGGCCCCTGCGCTGATGGAGACCCTTCGCTGCCCGCCCGCACTACCGCAGTCACTGGGGATTTATGCTGTGTGTGCCCCTCCTGCGCTCTGAGTTCCCCGAGGGCAGGAACTGTGCCCCAGGGACCTGTCAGCTCCAGAACGAGCCCAGTGCTCCGTACACCTATGATGCCTGGTAACTGCGTGGCATGGAGGAAGAATGAATGAATGGGAAAGGCAGCGATAAGCTTAGGGACAAGGTGACTTGGCGGTGGACGTGCATCAGCGGAGGACTGGGCGTTTGTCCACAGACTAAATGAAAGATGGTATGGGGACAGGCACATGTGTATGCCAAGATCAAGGAAGCTGTGGAATTCAACTAGCTTACCTCAACGAAGAAGGGCAGAGAAAGAAGGAAGAAACAATAGCCAGGAGCATTTTTTTTTCTTTTTTTCTTGCTGTGCCCACGGCCTGCAGAAGTTCCCAGGCTAGGGGTCCAACCCAAGTTGGCACAGTGATAATGCCAGATCCTTAACCTGAACTCTCTTTTGTTTCAGATGAAGTTAGTTGTGTGAATTGCTTGTGTTTGTGGTAGGGTTTTAAAAATGATTCCTTGAGAGATTGAACTGTCTCTAAGGTCAGTTCAATAAACGAGACTATTCAGAATTCAGTGTCTTACCTATTCTGTGTTACGTTCAAAAGGGCTAATGGAGTTCCCACTGTGGCACAGTGGGTTAAGAATCTGACTGCAGTGGCTCGGGTTGCTGTGGAGGCGTGCGTCTGATCTCGGCCCAGTGCAGTGGGTTAAGAATACGGTGTTGCCTCAGCTGTGGCTCGGATTCCATCCCTGGCTCAGAGCTCACGTAAGCAAAAGTCAGTTTTGTGCTTTGCAGGAAAAGTAGCGCAGCAGCACCCCCCCCACCCCACATATGCACCGGCTTTTTACTAACTTCAGGACTGGTAACAGCTTCGACCACAAAATTATAGTTTGATTAAAAAAAAGAAATCAATTCCATTTCTGAGTAAATGATGCTGTAAACTTTCCAGCTCCACAACACCCCTGCCTAACTTGCCGAATCTTGACTACTCTCCTTAAGGACCTTTCTACGCTGGCTTCAAAGGGAGGTGAGGGTCCCTGAGACTTCTTTAAGAAGGCCTTCTCAATGACCGATTTAAAGCCACATGTCCACACTGCAGAATAACCAACCACATTGCCCTCGTTCTGAGGGAAGCACCTTTCCAACTCACCAGGTTGTCAGTGGCAGAGCCCAAACCATGAGCCCCACCCGCTCGGTGCCACACCCACGCTGTGCTGTCCCATCCCAACCTCAGAGCTGCTCCTTGTCCTCAGATGACCGCATTCCGAGGAATGAAAGGTGAAACCAGCAGCTCTGGGTGGAGATCTTGTTAATGCAACACCACCTGGGCTCATTTCTAACCATGGCACTAAGCCGCTGCTAAAAAATCACCATCGACTTGCTTAGATAACATTATACTGGTCAAGGAGTTCCCGTTGTGGCTCAGTGGTTAACGAATCCGACTAGGAACCATGAGGTTCCAGGTTCGATCCCTGGCCTTGCTCAGTGGGTTAAGCATCTGGTGTTGCCATGAGCTGTGGTGTAGGTTGCAGACGCGGCTCGGATCCTGTGTTGCTGTGGCTATGGCGCAGGCTAGCGGCTGTAGCTACGATTAGACCCCTAGCCTGGGAACCTCCACATGCTGCGGGTGCGGCCCTAAAATGACAAAAACACACATAAAAAAAAAACAAAAACAAAAACATTGTATTGGTCAAGATGCCGAGGGGCCAACACTGTCTCTCTACTGCAGTCATTCAGAACTCTGTCTGGTCCTTCACCATTGGCTGTGTCTCGCAGACTCAGACAAAGCTTCATTTTGAATTCTAATGAGGACGAGGCACAATGGATACTTAAACTGCAATTACAAAGATCCCGCTTTTACGTAGATTTTAACACAAATGGCAGATCTCAATGTACAGATAGGTACCCAGTGGGAAACATCACTCTGATTTGCGTTCAGAAGCTGGACCCAGACAACACTGTTTTCCCCTTGATGCTATTATTGGGGTGGGGGGGTGGGCAAAGAAAAGGGAGGAAAAACCCTGCAAAGATCCCAGTAAAAAAATTTACAGGCCGGGGTCCCCAAATGAAAGCGTCACAAAGAGGTGCTGGAATCCTTTGTTAACAACTGAACGAACAGCTGCACTTTTGGGACCTTCCGCGTGGCCCCCTCACAAACAGGTCTGTCCTCATACTGAGAAGCGTTCTCATTCCGCACCGTCTACGCTGACGTCGTACCGGGTCCGCAAGGGAGACGGTACCTCCAGTCCGAGGACGAGGCCGGCCCGCGGATCACAGCTGAGCCTTGGGCTACCTTCAGTAAAAGGACAATGCGTGGCTTCGCTTCTTCCCGCGCTCAAGTCCCAAAGCACAGCGGTCGTTTGTGAGCAGTCACCTCGTTACCCTGAGTGCCTGATTAACTCTCACCACGCTCCCGGAAGTTAACACACGCCCTGCTGACAGGCTCCTGGACCATGCGTCTGTGTTTACCTGTCGATGATCAACCTGGCAGAGTTCCCGCTGCGGTGCATTGGAGGTTAAAAATCCAGCATTGTCTCTGTGGAGCTGTGGGTTCGAGGCCCAGCCTGGTGCTGTGGGTTCAGGATCTGGTGTTGCTGCAGCTCTGGTGTAGGTCGCAGCTGCGGCTCAGATTTGATCCCTGGAACTTCCATATGCCTCAGGTATGGTCAAAAAATAAGAAGAAGAAGAAGAAAAAAAGCAAAAATAACAAGATCAAGCTGGCCTTGCATTTGAGAAGAACAAGTGATTAACTGCTCTGTCTTGCAGCTCTTGGACCAAGCCCCTGGCCCCCGCCCCCATGCCCTTCTTATTAAGACTATAATTGAACTTCCATAGCATCTGGACATCCTTTTACAGAAAGGGATTTTTTTCTTTTTTCTCATCCATCCTCTGCTTGATCCTGTCTTTTGCTGGTACCAAATACACCCACTGAGTGTTGAATTTCAGTTACTTTTTATTTCTAGAAATTCTATTTGAACCCTTTTCAATTTTTTTACATTAATTTTTAGTTTCCTGAAGACACTTTCAAACTTATGTTCTTCTCTAAATATAATTATATTTGATTTTATAATCTCGTCTGATAATTCCAACGCTGCAGGTCTGTGCAGACTGGTTTCCATGGTCTGCTGCTGGTTCTTGCTTGGGTTCTGCTGCTCCCACGGTCTTCTCCGATTGTGTGCTGGTCATTGCCCTGTCATTTTTATTTCTAGTTGATTCCTAGAGACCAAGGAGAAACATGCTCGCCTCCAGAGGCATTTCATTGCTTTCACCAGCCACCTGGAGCTGGTGCAGGTGAGTACGGCGGCCCAGGGCGAAAACGCGCAGGAGGGCTTTTCTGTGACCTTGACGTGTGAGAACGATGGTTTTCTTTTTCTTTTTCTTCTTATCTGTTCAGTGTCAAGGCTGCCTTCTCCACAATCCCCAAGGGCAAGTTTAGTTCTATATTCTTTCACCCTAAGGGTGGAGCTCTTCGGGGCCCCGCTTTAACGGCGGGAGGGTCTCCTATTACATTTCCCAACTGGGGTGGGCCCAGGACCTTCCCTGCCACCCACCTTGCTGCCCCTGTCAGGCTGTGGAAGTCCCTGAGTCCTGCCTGCAAGGGGGCTTTATCAGATTAAAAAAAGAAACGACTAGTAAGTACCTAAGAGTTTAAAGGCTGGAAGGAAAATAAAAGGTCGGGTTGTTAGGGTGGGTGCCCCCACCCCCAAGAATTGCCCAGTGCATTGCAATTTGACTCCACAACTCCGCTTCTGGGTAGATGCGGACAACAAGCAGGAGTTTGAACTGATACGTGTACATGCACGTTCCTCGTGGCCCCATTCACAACAGCCAAAGGGTGCAAACGACCCAAGAGTCCACTGAGATAAACGGATAAACAAGATGTGGGTCGGACATACAACGGGATAGGATTCAAGCCAAAAAAGGAAGGAACTGCCGACCTACGGTGCGACACAGAGGAACACTGAACACCGTACCTACGGGAAATAAGCCAGACACAGCAGGACAACACTATACGGTTCCGCTCATACGAGAGACCTGGAGCGGTCATTTTTGTAGAGACAGGAAGTTGAATGTTGGTCGACAAGGGCGGCTAGGCCAGGGATGGGGAGTTACTGTTCAGTGGGTACAGCGCTTCAGTGTGGGAAGGTGGAAAGTTCTGGAAATGGATGGTGGTAGTGATGGCTGTACAACCATGTACACGCACTTGGTGCCGCTGCATTGCACGCTTAACAGTAAGTAGTTACCATGGTCAGTTTTATGTCAGGTCTATTTTACCAAAACAAAAACACTTTAATTTTTCGTCTTTTGTCTTTTTAGGGTCGCACCCGCGGCATATGGAGGTTCCCAGGCTACGGGTCAAATTAGAGCTACAGCTGCCGGCCTACGCCACAGCCACAGCAATGTAGGATCTGAGCCGTGTCTGTGACCTACACCACAGCTCACGGCAACACCAGATCCTTAACCCACTGAGCGAGGCCAGGGATCGAACCCGCAACCTCATGGATCCTAGCCATGATGGGAACTCCACTTAAAAAAAAAAAGTGAGGTTAATTTACCAAGGGCTGCTAAGACCTCAGCAGTAAATTGCACAATAAACCTTGTGTTCCCAGGCTTAATACTGATCAGGACAAGACTCAGAAGTTCCTTGCTGGGGGTCCTAAATACAAGTCTAACTGCCCTAGAGCTTTGGAGGCTATAGGCCAAACCTCCATCAATAGGCAAAACTAGCACTGCTTGTCAACAAACATATACACGATTGCAAAGGTCCTTTAAAACATAAATGCAGAACATTTTCTTTTAAAGTTATCAGGGGCCAGTTATTTGGCATGGATATACTACAGATGGAACTGTTAAATACGTATTGGCGAAAAATCTGAAGGGATAAGAGAAAGAATTCTCAAGCGTTACGTGTCTCCGCCTCTATCCACCTACCCAGCCATCTATCTCCACATCATCTATGTCTTTATATTATCTCATTTATTCCTGACAACAACACTCTCAGGTATGTACCATTACTATTCCCATTTCAGAGATGGGAAAATTGAGGCAAAGCTGTGATGTGAGTCCAGGCTCTGGAGTCAACACTTTTATTTTCTTTTTTTTTTTTTAGGGCTGCACCCATGGCATATGGAAGTTCCCAGGCTAGGGATGAAATCGGAGCTGCAGCTTCCAGCCTACACCACAGCCATAGCCACGCCCAGTCTGAGCCGCATCTGTGACCTACACCACAGCTTGAGGCAACGCTGGATCCTTAACCCACTGAGCGAGGCCAGGATCAAATCCACATTCTCTATGTTGGGTTCTGAACCCTTGAGCCACAACAGACACCCCACATCGTTTTTTTGCCCCCACCTGTGGCATGCAGAAGTTTCCAAGCCAGGGATCAAACCCTAGCCACAGCAGTGTCTTTAACCGCTAGGCCACCAGGGAACTCTCTATGCGATTCCATTTTGATAACCAGGTCAACGACATTTTGCAACTGAGGACACTAAGGCTCGGAAAAATTAAATTTATATAAGAATAACGTGGAGGTGGGTGTGAACCCGTTTCTCTCTGCTGACAACGTTTCAGGATCTAGAACCAAGAACAGAATCTATGCGGCCAGCAGTGACGCAAACGCTGGTAAAGCAAAGTCAAGGAGGCTTTGCTCTGGGCACGAAGCAGAAAGAAACACAGGCCTATAGGAGCAAAGCCCAGAGCGGCTTGGTATCTGGTTCATGAGAACTGCCGGGCTGGGGGGAGCGGACACGTGCTCAAAGGGAAGCAGGTGGGGCCCCAAGCTCCCCTTCCTCTGAGCTTCCAGAGTCCACAGTTGCCTAGCCTTCCATCAGCCTGTTGTTCTGAGCTTCTGTTTAACCACAAACGCAGGCAAGGAAGCAGTACTTCCCAGGGAACCCTGACATGGAGGTCCTTGTTCTAAAACCGGATGGGTCAGAGGGGTCCATTAGACTTTGCACATGCAAAGGGCTACAAGTCAGGCAAAGCATGTGCCCAGATCATTAGTGCTTTTTGTTTGTTTGGGTTTGGTTTTTTAATCTGGTCTTCTTCTAGTGCTCTGGCACGTCTATTTATAAGGCATTAGCTTTATCGACTTGGTGCACCTTTGCGAGATGAAGCACGGAGTAAGAGTCGCTGTGATCACGACCACTGTCCCCACGGTTCGTCAGCACTGTACCCAGGCAAGACAGCACTGAGACCCCCACAAACATCGGCACTGGAACTTCTGCATAAGAGCCAGTGCCTGCACCAGGATTGCTTGGCACACTTGCTAAATGACGAATGCTCTTGAACTCAACCCAGCACCACTCAGTAGGAATCACTAGGGAGCCAGGGAATCGCATTTCACGAATCACTCCCAGTGATTCTGATCTTGGCCTGGGCAACCTCACTGTGCGTACACAGTGTTAAGGAATCAAGTGACTGCCAAAGACAACATCATTAGATAGAGGATTTGAACTTGGTTGGACTTGACAATCGATCTCTTTGCTGCTCTCGGCTCAAGCTGCGACAATGAAGCTTGTGGCCAAAACAAGGCACAAAATAAGCAAGATCGCCTTTAAAACCCAAGAGCCCTACCCAAGAGCCAATCTGCATAATGTCATACAATTTCCCCAAACTATTTTTCTCTGTAAGCAAACAGGAAGGTTTCTTATTTTAAATTAAAAAAAAAAAATTAACAACGCGTTATAGTCGCCCTGCACGCGAGCCATTCATTTCGTTTCAATGAGATTTTTGCATCTTTTGGCAATTTCAACGCTTCACCAAAAAAAACGGCCTGTATTTAGCTGAGCAACCACATCCCCGTGGTAAAATGAGACCACTGTGGGAACCTCAGCAGCCAGCGATGGGAGAGGCAGAACCGGAACGCGGCCATCTCTTACCACAGGACGTGGACTTCCTGTCTACCAGGTTCACACGCCTGGTTTCCGTGCGCAGCTTCTCATTGGTGTTCTCCACCAGGTTGGTGAGGTCGTCAATGATCTCTAGAAAGGAAAACAAAGAGGCGAGGTCAATGCCCCAGAAACACCTTGGCTCACAGCAGAGTATCAGAGCTGTGCTGGTCCAGCCTCATGACAGTTCTCTCAACTCCTGGGTACACTGTGAGAGCTGCGATTCTGATCCATGAAAAGTGGGAGGGGGAGGGAAGGTAGTCACGGAAAAAAAAAAAAAAAAGAACCAGTTCAACACCATTTCAGGACCCAGAGGAGAAACGTCAAAAGTTCAGGGGAAAGAAAGCATGATCCAATGAATTTATGCCCCGCCAAGTTGTCACGTGAGTATAAAAGTGACAGACAGATAGTATAGAGGACTCCAGGGACCACTTGGGTCCTTCTTAAGAAAACTGCTCAATGATGAAATCTAGCCAACCAAGAGGTGAATAAAAAAGCGCAAAAACAAAAAACACAGAACTCTGGGCTGGAGAAGCCAAAGGCCATGGCATAAGAGATGACGACAGTGAGAATGGGACACATTGAAATACCAAGCTGAGAACGTACAAACGTATGGATTAGATTACGGAAAAACAGACAAACGTTATAAACAGTGATGATGTGATTAGAAGTGAAAAATCAGGAAGCAGTTCAGGGAGGGGAGGAGAAAGGTGACAAGAAGTTAAGGTGTTAATTTCTTCATCACTCACAACAGAGTCCTATCAAGCTGCTGAAAAGTAAAACACAGTTTCACGGCTTTATAAAAATCAAAGCTTCAAGGTTCCATGTAATTTTTTGGTTAACCTTAAATCTTTTAGCAATTACTGCCTCTTGTAAAGAATTCTTTATGTGAAGTTTATCTTTCTTATGCTAATCTTTTAAAAGTGAAAGCACTTAACATTAAAAATAGCATACAGAGTATGATCCTAATTATGTAAAAGCTACCCCCTCCTTCCTTTTATACATACGAATCTATGAGGCTATATGCTGATGATGTTATCCCAAGGTTAATAATGGAATCCTGGGTGATCTTTCTTTTATTTCCCACATTGTCTGAATTTCTTTTAATAAGCTATCTCTGTATGCTTTTTTTTTTTTTTTCCAAATTTGGTTCTCTTTCTCCCTCTTCCCATCTCTTCTTTTTTAGTGATTACTTCACAGGTATGTTTTCCAAACGTTACCCCTTTTCTTAAAGAATGAAATAAAACAAATAAGGAAGTCAAAGAATGTTTTCAGAATGATGTCTGAGGTGAGTTTTGAAGGCCATGTGCCTGAGCAAGCAGGAATAGGGCGATTCCTGTAAAAAGCAAAGCATGTGAAAGGCACCGAACAGTTGGGGGGGGGTCCTTCTTCTAGCTCATACAGTGCTCCCCACAACCTCTTTTTACCTAGAGACCATTATTTTTGTATTTTGATTATCTGCAATATCTTTTATACAAAGAGTACAACAAACCTTTTCGTTTCTACATCTCCCATCCTTAAGAGAATACCTATGTATTAGCACTTATTTTGGCTGTATATCAGCAAAATATATACTAAAAGATAAAGGCAATGAATGAATGGAATGTAAAAGATAAAAAGTTTCGAGTAATTTCAGTGTAATAATAATTTGCTCCTTCTTAGAAAAGTGAATCCAAGCCAAATTTGTCAAGTATTATTTATACAACACCTGCCTAGAAAAATGTTTCACCATTATTTAACAATCCATTCCTACCTTTCTATTCTCTTACATTCAATGACATACTCTCTCCTGGGTTTCCTTTCACCTAATGTATAAGCTCTGTCTAGAGTTTCCTCTTCCTCTTAAATGTCAGTGATACCCAGAGTTTTGTATATTTTTACTCGATTTTATATATGCCTGTTAAGTTTACTGATATTTAAATTTAAAAGCCTGAAAATTTTCTGTTCACCATAGCTCTCCCAAATTCTGGACTCATATAGCCAGCTGCTTACTACTTATCTGTACCTTGAAATTCCTACGAACATTTGACTCTTAATTTGATTCCCGTATGTTCCCTGCCTTAGCACCATCACTCATTTGCTTGCCCAAGATGGAAATCTCCCTTCTTCACTTGACATCCCATTTGTCAGCAACTCTAGTTGATTCTACCTCCCCAGTATCTTTCAATCCTACCATTTCTCTTAAACTCTGCTACTAATAGCTCACAAAATTTCAGTGTTTCTAAAACAATGTCCTAACTTACCTTCTTATTTCTACTCCTGAATCCCTTCAGTCCATTCTCCATACTACAGCCAGGGACATATTTTTTCATAGTTCAACTAATTTAAATAGCCATACGTGACTGGTGACTATTCTACTAAACAACATAGTTCTATAGCAATCACTTTAAAAAAAAAAAATAAAGAAAACCAAAACACAGATCCACCACTACTACCATACAACCACCACAAAGAGGTATAGCTTAAAAAAAAAAAATCAATAGAGGAGACAAAATTGAATACTAAATATGCACGATTCACCCAAAAGAAGGCAAGAAAGGAAGCATAGAGAAACAAAGAACAGACTGGACAAAATACCATAAATACCTAGATGGCAGACTTATACCCAACCGTATCATATTAAATATAAATGGACTAACTCCTCAATTGAAAGACAAAGAATGCCAGGCAAGATTAAAAACATACAACAAAACTATATGCTTTTACAAGAAATGAACTTCAAATATAAAGTATAGAAAATGTTTGCATGAGAGAGCTGGCATACCTATAGCAGTATCAGACCAGATAGATTTTAAGCCAAGAAGTACTATCAGAGATAAAAAGAAAGCTTTCATGAGGATGAAAGGACACATGTGACAAAAATGGAAAAATCCCCACTATTTGAATATTAAGGAAACCATCTCTAAATAACCCAGGGAACAAAAATGAAATCCCAAGATATAACTCTAAGTATTTGAAACTGAATGATAATGACAATCAGAAAAAAATAAAAAGTCTGTGCAGCCAAAGCCGTACTCTGAGGGAATTTTATTGCTCTAAGTGCATATTTTAGAAAAGAAGATATGAAAATCAATGCTCAGAGTAAAGGAGATAATCATAGGATCATTTTAATAAAGGCAGAAAAAGCATTTGACAAAATTCAGTGTCCATTCATGAGACTAATTCTCAACAAAGTAGGAAAGAAAGGGAACTTCTGATGAGGGATATTTATGAAAAACATAGAGCTAACATCATACTTGATCAAACACCAAACACCTTTTCTCTAAGATCAGGAACAAGGCAAAGATACTTGCTCTGATGACTTTGTTATATTTTTCCCTTTTCAGGGCTGTACCCGCGGCATATGGAGGTTCCCAGGCTAGGGGTCTAATTGGGAGCTGTTGCCACTGGCCAACGCCACAGCCACAGCCACACAGGGTCTGAGTCGCGTCTGCAACCTATACCACAGCTCACGGCAACACGCTATCCTTAACCCACTGAGTGATGCCAGGGATTGAACCCACAACCTCATGGCTCCTAGTCGGATTTGTTAACCACTGAGCCACTACAGGAGCTCCTGCTCCGACAACTGTTGAACATTTTGTTTGAAATCTCATACTGTTTATTTTATATTTTATTTTTTTGTCTTTTGTCATTTTAGGGCTGGACCACGGCATATGGAGGTTCCCAGGCTAGGGGTCGAATCAGAGCTGTAGCCGCTGGTCTACACCACAGCCACAGCAACACCAGATCCAAGCCACATCTGCAACCTATGCCACAGCTCATGGCAACACCAGATCGTTAACCCACTGAGTGAGGCCAGGGATCAAACCCGCAACCTCATGGTTCCTAGTCAGATTTGTTAACTGCTGTGTCATGACGGGAACTCCTGGAAGACTTAGTATTTTATTTTTATTTCTTTCCATTACTTAATGAACTTACCCTCAGTGCATCCCCCCACCCCCCAGATTGTCTTATTTGGAAACCATAGGTTTTCCAAAGTCTGTGAATCATTATCTGTTCTGCAAAGAAGTTCACTGTGCCTTTTTAGTTTCCACATGTAAGCGGTAGCATTGGATGTTGCTGTCTAATTGTCTGACGGGTTTCACTTCACATGATAATTTCTAGGTCCATCCATGTTGCTATAAATGTTGTTATTTCGTTCCTTTTAATGGCTGAGTAATATTCCATTGTGTGTATGTATCAGATCTTCCCCATCCATTCCTCTGTCGATGGGCACTTAGGTTGTTTGCATGACTTTGCTAATGCATAGAGTGCTGCAATGAACACTGGAGTACATGTGCTGGAAGACTTAATATTTTAAAGGTATCTGTTCATTCTCAATTGATCTAAAGAGTCAGTGCAAACCCTAACAAACAAATACTAGTAGGCTTCTAAAGTCAAACTGGCAAGCCATTTCTAAAATAGGAGTTCCTGTTGAAACTCAATGGTTAAAGAACCCAACTAGTATCTTTAAGGATGTGGGTTCAATCCCTGGCCCCGCTCAGTGGGTTAAGGATCCGGTGCTGCCAGGAGACGTGACTTGGATCCCAAGTGGCTGTGGCTGTGGTGTAGACTGCAGCTGCAGCTCCAATTCGACCCTTAGCCTGGGAACCTCCATATGCCCTAGGTGTGGCCCTAAAAAGCAAAAACAAAGCATGGAAATGCAAATGATTTAGAAGTCAAAATAATCTTGATAAAGAAAAGACAAAGGTGTAGTTACTTACCAAAACTGAAGCTGTACTATAAATATAGAGTAGTCAAGATACTGTAGTATTAGAAAAAGGATAAACTGACCAATGGAACAAAACAGAGTCTGGAGACAGACCCACGTGAGCTGTGTGAGTGTGTGTGTGTACACTTAGTTAATTCTCAACAAAGGTGTTTCATAACAAAATCAGACAGGGTAAGAAAGGTCCTTTCAACAAATGCTGGAACAAGCGGATGTCTGCATGGGGAAATAAAAAGAATTTTGACCCTTTCCCCCGATCATACATGGAAAAGTAACTTGAGATGGTTCCCAGATCTAACTGGAAAAGCTAGATCTCTAAAGCTTCTAGAAAGAAAAAACAGGAGACAATCTTCATGACCTTGCGTAGGCCAAGATTCCTAGAACCTTAAGACTGTCCACAGAAGAAAAGAAACTGGTCAACTGGACCTCATCAAAAGAAAAACTTTCCGCTCAAAGACACCACCATGAAAATTAATAAACGAGCCACAGACTGGTCAGTATTTGCAAGGCATATACCTGACACAGTACCTGTACCTAAAACATAAAAAAAGACTTCTACATATTAACAGTAAAAAAGGCAACCTATCTTTAAAAGTCACAAGATCTGAACAGATATTTTGTAAAAGAAGATACACAAATGGCCAATAGGCACATGAAAAGGAGCTTGATATCATTACGTCATTAGGGAAATGCAATTTTTTTTTTTTTTTTTTGCTTTTTAGGGCCACACCCACGGCATATGGAGGTTCCCAGGCTAGGGGGTGAATTGGAGCTACAGCTGCCAGTCTACGCCACAGTCACAGCCACGGGGGATCCGAGCTGTGTCTGCAACCTACACCACACCTCACGGCAAAGCCAGATCCTTAACCCACCGAGCGAGGCCAGGGATCGAACCTGCAACCTCACGGTTCCTAGTTGGATTCGTTTCCGCTGCGCCACACCGAGAACTCCTAGGGAAACGCCAAATTTAAAGCACAGTAAGATATGCGTCACACCCACTAGGATGCTAAAATTAAAGACTGAAGACACTAACTATAGGGAAACATTAATTAATATTAAAGGTAATTGTAGACATGTTTGTCACTTCCACTCTAGTTAACCACACTTAGCCATAGATACTCTATGACCTACAAATGTCACTCCCTGGAATTTATGAAACAGGAATAAAAACATATTTCTCATAAAGACCTGTACAAAAATATACACAGCAGCCTTGCTCATTAGAACTCAAAACTAGAAACCACTTAATACCCATCAACAGGAGAACGGATAAGCCAAGAGTGGTACGACTGACTATACAGTGGAAGACTGTTCAGAAAGAAAAGCAAAGAGTGTCTTATAAACACAACCACCATATAAATCTCAAAAGCATTCTGTTCACTAAATAACATATAGCTCATAATTCCATTTATATGAAGTATAAAAGGACACACCTAACATATTGGATAGAGGTTGGAAAGCGGTTGCCTCGGGGGTGGGGCTGGGGAGGGTACTGACCAGAAGGACCCAGGAGAATTTTCTAGGAGAATGGGAATGTTTCAAATAGCCACAAATGCATGCAGCTGTCAAAGTGCAGAGAACTGAACACTAAAGATCTTTGCACTTTGCTGTATGTAAATTATACCTCCATGAAAACTGTAAATCAGAAACAACAGCGAGAAGTTCCCATTGTGGTTCAGGGGCTTAAGGATCTGGTGTTGCCACAAACTGCAAGGCTGAAGATGAGGTTTGGACCTGGCGTCGCCACGGCTGTGCTACAGGCCAGCAGCTGCAGTTCAGATTGGATCCCTAGCCTGGGAAATTCCATACGCTGTAAGTGTGGCAGTAAAAAAAAAAAACCTTAAAGGGAGGAAGGGAGGGAGGAAGAAAGAAAGAACAAGGACCTATTGTATGGTACAGGGAACTATATTCAATGTTTTGTAATAACCTACAATGAAAAAGAATCTGAGAAATAATAAATATATAGGTATGTATAATGGAATCACTTTGCTGTATATCTGAAACACAGTACTTTAAGTCAACTATACTTCAATAAAAAGTTGTTTGTGGAGTTCCCGTCGTGGCTCAGTGGTTAACGAATCTGACTAGGAACCATGAGGTTGCGGGTTCGATCCCTGACCTCGCTCAGTGGGTTAAGGATCCGGCGTTGCCGTGAGCTATGGCGTAGGTCACAGATGCAGCTCGGATCCCACGTTGCTGTGGCTGTGGCGAAGGCAGGCGGCTACAGCTCCTGCTAGACCCCTAGCCTGGGAACTTCCATATACCATGAGTGTGGCCCTAGAAAAGGCATAAAGACCAAAAAAAAGAAAAAATTGTTTTGAAGTGTGTGTGTGTGTGAAAAATTTTTAAAGTTTGCAAGATCATGATGCTTCTCGGATTTTCCAGAAAGGAAGGGAGGAAAGAAAGGGGTTTGGTGGGCAGGGAGACCTACATTTCTGTCTGCTGGACAGGCAAAACACATGACGTAGAGTAACAAAATTTTTGAGCCTCAAACTCCTTCCCTTCAGAGTGTGCCCCCCAGCCTTGTCTGTGACCTACACCACAGCTCACCGCAACGCCGGATCCTTTACCCACTGAGCGAGGCCAGGGATCGACCCACGGCCTCATGGATGCTGGTCAGATTTGTTTCTGCGGAGCCACGACGGGAGCTCCAGGATGGTTCACCTTTTACTCACCACCCACAGTGCCGGCTAACTTGGAAGCTCACGTCCCATAGCCGAGCTGGAGGGTGACGGTGATCGTTACAAGGGTCTGTAGTTTGAGATGAAAATCTGCCTGCTTTTCACTTCCACCCTCTCTTTCTAGAGCAACACAGGGCCCGTGTTCTTCCTTCCACAAGACAGTTCTGCTCACATAACTCCTTCACCTTGTCTCCACCTGTAGACACCTCGCTTGGACAGTTAACAGAGCCTCGCAGAAAGTGACACCTGGGTCTTGTGACATCGCCAAGTGCTGGACCTGGATCCATCTGTTCACGTTTGGTTTAGTCAGCACAGAACATGCTGGAGTTTAGATACAGCGGCAGATATAAAAGCAAGTATCTTGACGGGCCACGCCACGGGTCTCATCAGACCATTCCACAGTAACAGCTAAGCTCCCCAGACCCGATAGGTACGTTGTTGTCATGCAAATGATCACACTCAGGAGTGCGTGGTATGTCTTAATGTCACACACGTAATATACAATTCAGATGTGATAAGCTTCTAGCACTGTAAGAAAGTGTGAAATACCCCTTGTCGAGTACTAAATAAATATGTCAGCCGTTACATGTTAACTGAGATTCTAGATGGAATTCTCATTAAATTTGTAAATATTTATAACTTAGAGGTCAAGAAAAAAATTGAAGTAGATTAGCTAAGCAAAAATCAGTAGTCAGCACTGAAGGGGTTAATGTGTTTTGTTTTGTTTTGTTTCTTTTTGGGCTGCAGCTGCCGCTTATTGGAAGTTCCCAGGCGAGGGGTTGAATCGGAGCTGCAGCTATCAGCCTATGCCACGGTATAGCCACTCTGGATCCCAACCACACTTGTGACCTATGCGACAGCATGTGGCAACGCCTCATCCTTAACCCACTGAGCGAGGCCAGGGATTGAACCCAAACCCTCGTGGATACTAGCAGGGTTCTTAACCCACTGAGCCACAACAGGAACTCTGAAGGGGTTGATGTTTCAATCTCAGCCTAAACACAAAGTTTTTCATCTTGGTTCGTAAACCTCATCTGATTACTAGCTGGTTTGTTTTTAAAGGAAAAAAAAAACCTATTTTTAAGTGATAAAAATTATTTAACAGCAGTTTATAAACGAGAGAGAACAAAAGTATAAGATTATCCACACACCCCAGGAACCACATCTATGGACTACTTTCTAAGATTTTGACATAAACATATATATTTTTTATATAATTGCAATATATGAGCCTTTTGCCTCTTGTTAACGTATCATTTGTACTCTTTCATGTTGTTACAAAGTCTTTAGAGTTATAATTTCTAATGGTTACAAAATATTCATTCCATTAAATAAACATTCATTAAAAATAGCCCACTGTGGGCCGCTTGGGCTCTTTCTGTATTTCTACATAATGAGTCAATGAATTCCTTCCTCCATTTTCATCTTCCTTCTCATGTATCATTTCCGTAAGTTAACTAAGTGTGATGATGACTGCCCCATGGACCGTGAAAGACGTTGCCAAATCAGTTTTTACAAGGTTTGTGCTGCCACTGCTGGCTGGCTTGATAGGACTCACTCCGCTTGTCCGCATGAGCTCAGAAGGCAGCTTCCAAGGGCGGGGAGCCTGGGGGAATTCCACCTTGCAGCCTTAGCTTCTAAGGGCGGGATTTCCCCAGCCACTGTCTACTAGGAGCAAATTAAACACAGGTTTCAGAGCACAGGGTGAGAAGGAACCACTGACTCGCTCAGATTCCTGACAGTACAGCCTCCAAAGAGCAAGTGATATTTTGCTTCCTGGTAACTATTTGCATTTGGTTTCGAGAAAGCTTATGTTTCTATCATGTGTTAACTTGTGATACCAAGTGCCAATCCAACAGAGTGGGGAAAATGGAGAAGAAACCGAGAGGACCAAAAGCAGTAAGAAATTACTCTACGGTACTAACATATCTGAATCTAATTATGTTTAAGTTTTTCCTGCGCTCAATTACGGCCTTAGGACATTCTATGTAAGAGCAGAAAGTATGCTGTAAATTTTCAGGTAAGTTTGGTGCCTTTTTGCATTCATAGTGGAAGCTGGCACTTGCCAAGTCATTATGTTACTATAACTTTCCCTTATATCACTGAAGACATTTGAAGACAAACACTGAAAAGCAGCAAACACTGTGGAGCTCCCTTGTGGCTCAGTGGGTTAAGGACCTGGTTGTGACACGTTTGTGGCTCAGGTTGCTGCTGTGGGAACTCCAGTTTGATCCCTGGCCCGGGAACTCCTGCATGCCCCAGGTGTGGCCATAAATACATAAATAAATAAATATAAAAATTAAGAAACAAAACAGTGAATAAAGAGCTTTTCTTGAGGGCATGAGTTCAAGTCCATTTATTCCCCACAATGGAAACTAAACACGGAGTGGGTGACAACCCATAATAATACGCTTCTCTGCACACCAAGGAACCAGGAGCAGAAAGAAGGGCAATCTATGACTCAGTAGAGGAAAAGGAACAGCAGCTGGCAGGGAGTCCCTGCACACCCAGACAGAGCCTCTGGGGAGCACTCGAGCTTTGGAGGCCTAGGCTTGCTCGCATCTTAAGCGGGGACAGGTGGACCAGGCTGGGCAGAAAGCATAGGCAAATTTCCTTCTTCACCCACCATTAACCCCGTGGTCCCTCAGTCTTCCCTCACCTGGGCTGAAACATGTAACGGAGGCCTACGTGAAGGTAGAACCCTTCTCAACTTTGAACCACAGACATGGTGACCTGTGTGTGTGAAATGAGCAACAAGCCAATGGGGTAAATAACGAGAGAGAATCTGAGAAGCATTCCTGGGAAAAACCTCGCCCCTTCCATCCTAGAAAATACAATTTCTTCTGGAAAAGAAGAGACCTTGAGAAACTGGTTTCTTTTTTAAAAACAAGATTCAAAAGGTCACAAAATCAGCATAACAAAATAGAGCCGCAATGAGGAACTAAGTTACCAGAAACAGCACTCAGAGGGAAGCACATTTGCCAAATTAAAATCCCACAGTGAAGGGAGCGAAAGAGACTGTAATCTAAATAAAAGATTTAGTTAGAAAACAAACTGGAATAATCTCCTGGAAGTCACAGAAAAAGGTTAAAGAGGACAAAATATGGGAGAAAAAAAAATAAGAGACAGATCTGGATAAAGATCTAGGAAAACAAAAAAGGCAACAGTAACCAAATAGATAATAAATTTTCTTCTTAAACAAGAACCAGAATCTCGTAACATAATAATTAAAACTTCCCAGATCTGATCCAAAATTAGGCAGCCTAAGAAGAACCAGAAAATCTCAAGAGGCTTGAGAAAAAGACAAGCAAATGCCAATGCTGAGATGATAGCTGTTGGAATTAACTGACAAAGACTTTAAAGCAGCTGTGATAAAAAAATGCCCCAACAAGCAAAAGTGAACACTCTTGAAACAAAAGACAGTTTTAGTAAACAAGCCAGAAAATGAAGAAGCAAATGTGAATCATGAAACCGAAAAATTTAAGAATTAAATGAGACAAGCCCACTGGATGGGCTCAAGAGCAGTATAGAGATGACAGAGGAGAGAGGCAGTGGACTGGAAGGCAGGTCAATAGAAGTGATCAAATCTGAACAATAAGGAGAAAAGGCGGTGTGTGTGTGTGTGTGTGTGTGTGTGTGTTGACCATAGCCTCAGGGACCCACAGGACAATGGCAAAAAGTCAAACATTCTTGTCATCCAAGTCCCAGAATGAGAGGAAAAGAGTGTGGGGCAGCAGAAGTATTTCAAGAAACATGGTTGAAATTTTCTTAAGTTTGGCAAAAAACATAAACCTATATA
>PVHT021183615.1:1331569-1355988 GCA_004024745.2 Catagonus wagneri
CCCTGATGCAGCAGGATGCACATGGCACCTCACCTCTGGGGGCTTCCTCCCAGCAACTCATGACTGCAGCCTGATCCTGAGGAATGTGTCAGACCAAGTCTAGCTGCGTTGTAGCTTACAAAAGACCTGCCCGGCATCCCTCAGAACCGTCAACATTATCCAAAAGAAAGGGTCTGAGAAACTGTCATGGCCAAGAGGAGGCTGGAGAGACAGGACCGTGAGATGGGACAGGGGACCCTGGAACAGAGAAAGGACATCAGGTAAAAACTGAGGGACCCAGGAGTTCCCTGGTGGCTCAGTGGGTTAAGGAGCTGGTGCTATCACGGCTGTGGCTCAGGTCGCTACTGTGGTGCGGTTCTGAGCCCTGGCCAGGGCACTACTGTGTGCCGAGGGTTTGGCCAAAAAAAAAAAAAAAAAGGGTAAAAAAACATAAAAGAAAATAAACCCAAGGAACTCTGAATAAACTACAGACCTCAGTAGTAAAACACGTACCACGACAACGTAAGACGCAGGGGAGACTAGGCGCGAGGATAGATGGAACCGTCTTGGATTATAAACTCATTTTCTCTGTAAATCTGGGACTGTTCTAGAGAATAAAGTCTGTTATTAAAAAAACTAACAAAAAACCAGCTAACGTCATATTCAAAGAGGACACATTAAGGGAGTTCTCGTCATGGCTCAGGGGAAATGAAATCTGACTAGTATCCATGAGGATGTGGGTTCGATTCCTGGCCTTGTTCTGTGGGGTTAAGGATCCAGCATTACCATGAGCTGTGGCGTAGCTCGCAGATGCGGCTTGGATCCCATGTTGGCTGTGGCTGTGATGTAGGCTGGCAGCTGCAGTTCCAATTCGACCCCTACCCTGGAAATCTCCATATGCTGTGAGTAAGGCGTAAAAAGACACCCCCCCCCAAAAAAAAGGACACAGTTTACCCTGCAATCAGGAATAAGGCAAAGATGCCTATTAGTTTTGCCACTAATCAATGTGGCACATTGTCTAATCAATGTGTTCGGGCGGGGGTGGGGGAGGGGAGCCAGAGCTGGAAAAGTCCAACGACCTGATTTCAAGCCATCAGGTGGATTTGTATGGACAAAAGCTCAAGGGAACAGAAGAGAGTCCAGATTCGGATTCACACACACGGCCAAGAGAGTTTCTGCTCAGGACACCACACGGACCACAGGCCCATTTTTTTCAATTCTCTTAGGACCTTGACTCAACCCACGAGAGAGCACCCATTAAGGGAACACAGGAATTCTCTGCGTGGCTCCTGAGGGCAGGTACTGTCCCTGGTGCTACACAGGGCAACCTCGGAAGGCAAGTGATGCCAGAGGCGGAGCTCAAAGAGGTGAAGGGACACGTCCCAAGGGGCGAAGCCCGTCTGAACTGCCACCTGTCCAGTTCCAGAGGCTTCTTCCCAACATTCAGAAAGGAAAAGGGGGACGTCGGATTAAACATTCTGAGACTGCCATGTTTGTTCTGTTCTGCTTTGTTTGAAATGAGATCGCTCAAGTTTTTCTTAGAAATATCTTCTAAACTATTGTTAAGTAAATGTTTATTATTTATTATAATGAATCTATGAATCCTGAGCCAAATCCATGATCCAGTTGAGTGTTTCTTTACGCTGTGTACAGACACTGTGGTGACTTAGAGCTTTTTGTAGAGTCAGTGGATTTAAATGCTGTGAAACTAAAAATGTAACCTTATTTGTAACTGTTATAAAAATGCACAGTTGTTGGTCATAACCATGATCGTCTAACGTCATGACTTTGGTCAAGAATATAACCTCCAACTGGGAGTCGAGGTCACTGCCAACATGTCCCCCTCACCAGCGATTAGAGAAAATCCTGGACAATTTTTACATAGCTCCATTTTATCACTTAAGCTTCTAGACCATCTCTCGGGAAATATCTAGATCCAAACTATTATATTTTCGCTTCCTCTGAGAAATAGCCTGCGTCTTAAACCCAACAGGATCTGCCTAATTACTTTTCCCCTGGGACTCTAAAAACGCTAACAGGATCACAGTCTTGCGTTTCTGTATCTGCCCCAGCTACTGAATATTGAGAGCACATTCAAATACCTAGAACAAAGCAGATCAACCATACCTTTTTTTTTTTTTTTGTCTTTTTGCCTTTTTCTAGGGCCACACTCATGGCATATGGAGGTTCCCAGGCTAGGGGTCTAATCGGAGCTGCAGCCGCCGGCCCATGGCACAGCCACAGCAACACCAGATTCGAGCCACATCTGCAGCCTACACCACAGCTCACGGCAACGCCGGATCCTTAACCCACTTAGCGATGCCAGGGATCGAACCTGCAACCTCATGGTTCCCAGTCGGATTCGTTAACCGCTGAGCCACAACGGGAACTCCCAGATCAACCATACTTCAATAAATTTTTAAAAATGATACAAGTACCCTGGGGAGGGGGGACAAAAAGAAGCCACTAGGTATGGAGAAAATCTTAAACATTAATTCTGGGTTCTTTCTCTTAGACGCAACACAAGAGATTAGCTTTTTATGAAATCCGTAAAGCGGCACGATTTCTAAGTTAGGGCTGACGGTCCCCGTTTCAGTCTGATTTCATAACAATGAAGACTTTTAAAAATACTTATGATGGTGGTAATACAGTTTTAAAGCACTGTAACCATTTATTATCTCATCTGATCCTCCTGACAATCCTGAAAGGGAGGTGGGATAACTGTGAAGATGTCACAACAGCCCCGTGGAGATGGCGGAGTTTAAGTCACCCCACAGTGCGCAGTAGGGCCCCAAGACGGGTCTCTGGATTTCAGTGCACAAGCTTTGCTTGGTAGCTCCTACAACCTCTTAGGTCTCGAATTTCAGGTCCGTGTCTACCCTCCAGACTAAACAGAGTCTGCATTTTTCCCATTCCATGGGAACAGCACCTAGATTTCCCCCCATTTCCCTTTCTAATGAAGCCCAGAGAGTCGGCCAAGACACAGGTTCTGACAGGGGCTGCCGGGGGGAGCGGGGAGGGAGTGGGCTGGACGGAGAGTCTGGGGTGAGCAGATGCCAACTATTCCACTTAGAATGGATAAGCAAGGGGGTCCTACTGTGTAGCACAGGGAACTATATCCAGTCTCTTGGGACAGACCAGGATGCAAGATGACCTAAGAAAGGGAGTGCGTGTATGTATGACTGGATCGCCCTGCTGTAGAGCAGAAATGGGAACAGCACTGTAACGCAATTATACTTTAATAAAAAAAAAAAATAAAGGGAATAAAAAGACATAGGTTCGGAGACCTGATACCATAACACCTATCAGTCAGAAAGTTGAAGTCAACCACGTGCTCGTTTTACAAAAATAATGTCAAGAAGAAACATTCCTCCACTTGAGAACGCTCTTCCACTGCACAAAAGCCGGCTCCCCCTTGATTCCAACCAGTTTCCAACTCTGGACCTACCTGAGGTGTCTCCATTCTTACAAGAGGGTGCGAAAGCCCAAGGCGGGTATCTACAGCGAGGAGGTCTCCTGGAGCTGCAGTTCACCCACGTAGCTCTGGTGTCTGATTATATACGGATTTTTTCTGTTATAGCTGATTTACAGTGTTCTGTCAATCTCTGCTGTACGGCAAAGTGACCCAGTCATACTCTTCTTCTCTCACCATCGTCTATCACGTCCCATCTTATTATACACGTAGTTTTAAAATCCTGGTGTCTTACTTTCTATGTATTTTCTTGGCTGTGCCCTCGGTGTGCAAAAGTCACCAGGCCAGGGGCTAAGCCCATGCCACAGCTGTAACCAGAGCCACCGCAGTGCCAACACCGGATCCTTAATCCATTGAGCCACATGGTAACTCTGCTTTCTATGACTCTGTAAACTCTCCAAGCACAGGAAAGAAATCCAAACGTGAAATACCAAATGAAGCACAGACCAACTAAAAAATGGGAGGGGGAGGAGGTCTCGTTAATTAAAGAACTGCCGAAAATTAAAAGTGTCCCTTTTTTATCAAAGATAACAACAGGCTGATACCCTGCACCCGTGGGCTGAACCCTAAGCATTGCCCGTCTGCAGTGAGCGTGATGCTAATTTAAGCCGCATCAGTAGAGGGCGCTGGAGGGACAAAGCTAGAGGAAAGGACCGCTCCAGGTTGGGTGTGCTGGTGTGCCTTCTCCCTCCTGTTGCTGCACTGGACCCAGTGACGACGGATACGGACAACATCCAGTGGTGCTGGGTCCCATCTGTGAGCTCAGAGCCCGGCCTCCAGATGTGGACACTACACGCCATCTTCCCTGGGAGGCACTCCCAAGGCCCTGACCCCCACTGTGGGTCCGCACCGGCCTCCGTCTGCCTTCAGCCTCTAGAAGTGTTAACTGCTCACTCAGGCCCATTGTGGAGCCTCCGTCTGCTGGCTCCAAGAGCAGTGTTTTCTGTGGACCAGCTCGGCCGACCAGTGGGCTCTCTCTGCTATCCAGTGGGCCGTGGAGAAGCCCTACCTTCTCTGGGGAGGGCTGAACCCCATTCAGGCAGCTCTGTGCCCAGGCTATGGGCACCACTGAGCGAGTGGGTGTGTAGTAAAAAGAGGAGGAGTGCCAGGGTGAGATCTGAGCCCCCGCTCACAACCCCTCCCCTCTCCAAACCCCCATCAGTCAGCATCCAGAGCTCGGCTGCAAACAGCCCCTAAGAGAAGGCTGGGGGGGGGGGGCATTTTCTAGAAACGGACTAGCCCAAGAGAAAAGACAGAAATATGCTGATAGTTGATGATAATGAAACAGCTGGGTCCTTCTAGCACCGCCCCGAAGTGAGGCCGGCCAGTTAAACTTCAGCCAACACCAAGTCCCACCAACCAATCTTTGTTGCCTCACCTAAGGCATCTGAAAAGTTTAGAATCAAAAGGCATCTGAAAAAGATTCCCACCTTTTTTTGGAGCAAAGAAACATGCACGTATGCACACATGCCCCTCCTAAGATAAGACAACGTAGCTACAAAACCATAGTGTAAAATAGCAACCTTCAGAGAACAAGAAAGGGTTCTCAGAAATCAGGACAGCAGTAATAGTTCTGATTCTTGGTTGTGGTAATGGTCATATGAATCTATCCCTGTGATAAAACGATCTAGAACTAGACACACTGTTCCAATGTCCGACTCCCGCTTGTGATATTGTCTTATAATCATGTAAGCTGTAACCGTTGAGAGAAACTTGGTGGAGGGGACTCTGTAAGTACTTCAAAATAAGTTTAAGACGAAAAAACTTTGTTTTAAAGATAGTCTAGTGGAAGAGAAAAAGGGAAACGAATTAGAAGGAAGACCGCGTTAAGGACATCACTGACGAAACAGAGCAAGATCAAGCAATGACAAATGAAAGGGAAAATATTAAATGGAGGATTATTTCTTGAGGCCCAACACTGACAAGAGGAATGAGAGAGAAAGAGAAGAAAAATCACGTGCAGGGAATAACACCGTAATACGAGACAGTTTCCCAGAATCTAAGGACACGTTTCCAGATGAAAAGTGGTACCATGTGCTCAAAGCAATGATGGGGAGCGGGAGGGGTTCACACCTTGAAATTTCCAAACACCACAGAAGATTCTAAAAGCTCTTAGAGAGGGGCGGAAACAAACCCAGCTCGCGTATAATGGAAATCACAAGGGTCCATCTTTCCAAGCAACACTGGAGGCTGGAGGCTAATGGCGGGAAGCCTCCCAAATGCTGAGAACAGGGAGTTCCCTGGGCTGCAGCAGGTTGAGGATCCCCCATTGTCACTGCAGTGGCTCGAGTCGCAGCTGTGGCCCGGGTTCAGTCCATGGCTGGGAGACTCTGGCCAAAAAAATTGCTGAGAGAGTGAACACCGACCTATGCAGTCAGTCTTCCAATCAGACACGAAGGGAGGATAAAGTGCTCTCTGAAGTGCAAAGTCTGAGGCGTTTCTTAACTCCATGCACTTTCTCAGAGGTCCCTGGAGAACCACCGGAAAAGGGGAGGGGGAAGAACGAGAAAGACCTGAGATCCAGAAAGCAGGGAGCACATACATTACAGCATCAAAGGGAGGCAGAGGGCATGCGGTCCAGTCCCACGTGGAGGTGCATGGAACCCCCCCCCCCAAATCCCACTGCCCAGAACAGCGAGGCAGCACCCTGAGCACAGCCACCCCAGGGCACAGCAGGGAGACAAAGGACCCCGATCAAAAAAGATGAAACAGGAAAACCACTGCTCTGAGGGGGAAGAGCCGTGTCCCCCCAACATTCAAACGCTGAAGCCCTAAGCCCCACAGGGATGGTACTAGGAGAGGGGGCCTTTGGAGATGCTTCAGCCTTGGGGATGGAACCTCCTGATGAGGTTAGTGCTGAATGAGAGGGACCCCACCTAGCTCCCTGGGCCCTTCTGCCTCATGAGGACACTAAGTGAAGTCTGCGACCCAGGGTAGGGCCACCTGCCATCCCGATGGCCCCTGATCGCAGATGGCCGGCCTCCAGAATGGTGACAAATCCATTTCCGGTGTCTATAAGCCTCTGGGTCTGTGCTATTTTGTTACAGCAGCTGGAACAGACTAAGACGGCTACCAACGGAGTCTGTCTAGATTGACAAAAATTTCACAATTCTTCCAGACATCTCGGGTGTGTGGGGGGTGCTGGTGGAGGGGCGGGGCATGAAAAAGGATCAACAAAGACAAAAGCAAATTAAAAAACAAGAAAGAGGCCATTAGTGATTTAGAGGAAAACGGTGTCATGAAATATATTCTAATTCCAGGACCCACTGCGGCTCAGTCATGAACAACATGACTTTACAGTCCTAATTCCATAAATACTGATTTGACCAAAATGTGGGAGAAACGTGGCGGGGAGGTTGTGTGTACACACAGGACTGCTGTGGGTTAAATTCACATCTTCCTCTGGAGGAAGTCAACAGAGGCAAAGATCAAAAACATTAAGAAAGAGGAGCACAGTATTTTGAAACATAGATATGGAACCACAGATGCTCACACATAAACCACGGAAAGAAGGAGAAACACCGCTCCTGGGGGTGAGAACTTTGAGGTGAGACGCTGCTTCTCCTAAGCTTTCTAATTCTGATTTTTTAATCGACATTTATTGTTTTATTGAATTCATTAATTTATTGTCTTTTTCAGGACCGCAGCCGCGGCATATGGAGGTTCCCAGGCTAGGGGTCGAATTAGAGCTACAGCTGCTGGCCTACACCACAGCCACAGCAATATGGGATCTGAGCCGAGGCTGAGACCTACACCGCAGCTCATGGCAGTGCTGGATCCTTAACCCACTGAGCGAGGCCAGGGATCGAACCCGCCTCTTCATGGATCCTAGGCGGGTTCGTTAACCACCGAGCCGCAAATGGAACTCCGACATTTATTATTTTTGATAAAATAAATATAGTGTACAAAATTAAGCCCAAAGAAGAACTGTACATGAACAACACGGCAGGTGAATATGACTAACTTCCTGAAGGTCTTGGAGATGCTGCTTAGGCAATGAGAAGCCACTGCAGGGTTTTAGCGAGCGAGTAAAATGACCAGAACTGTATTTTACAAAGAAAATGATCGAGATGGGAAAAAAAACAACAACAAATGATAGACTGAAAGAGGGAAAGTTTAAAAAAAAAAGTGCGCAATTTCCAGCAGACACCATAGGGAGCTGAGGAGATAGAGCTCTGGGTCCTGACTGTGGCGAAGATCAGAGGGGCTAAGGGGTGGCCACTACAAGGCTGTCTCAATCCTTTCCTATCTGGTAGCTCTGACTACAAATTAGCATTTTTTTTAAAAAATTAGCATTTAATGCAAGAGAGGGAAGAACCAGTCCAGGACACCTAACTGTTGTCATCTCTCGCGGAACCTCTTCTCACACATAAATAAACACCGCGGGTTATGAATCAGCCTTTCAAGATTTCACCTGGGGTGGGTTTTAACCGTGTCCCCATCAGACCACCCTTGAGGGCTGACCATCAAAGTCCTGGACCTCTGATGCAGGGGCCAAACCTTGAAAGTGATGCTGCTTGGTTAAAAACCACGAAGCCACACTTACTCACACTCCTTCACTCACCAGGGTTCTGGCCAACACGTCTAGCAACAGACACTCAAGAATATCAGGTTAGCTCCCCCCCCCCCAAACTGAAGTATAGTTGATTTACAACATTGCATTAAATTTCTCCTGCACAGCAAAGTGATTCAGCTATGCATATACGTATACTCACAATATTTTTAAAAAAGAGTATATGTATATATATAAATACACACACACTCTTTTGCACAATATTCTTTTCCATTCCGCTTTATCCTAGGACACAGTAGCGTTCTCCATGCTATACTGTAGGACCTTGATGATTATCCGAGTTAGCTTTTTTTTTTCCTTCTTCTTTATAATAAGGCTTCAAAAAGATGGGCTCGAGAAAACAGGTAGACAATGCATCTGGATTTCAGGAGGACACGTGACAAGTACTGAAGCCCTTCTCCCGTGATTCATCAATCAGAAAAGGGTCCTATTTCACAAACCATACCAAGGGGCGGGGCCGGGAGGGGGCACCTGGGAAGGGCCAGGACGATCGGGGATTCAGAGAAAGGAGTAAGGATGGAAGCAAGGAAGCAAAGTCAGAGTCATACCTACCCGGACGCACGCAGGGCCAAGCCACAAATGAGAAATCCCAGTTCAGTCCAGCGTACCGTCCCTAAAACACTGGCTCCTCTAAGCATGATCATTGCGCCCCTGGGAGCTTGTCAGACATGCAGCATCTCAGGCCCCATCTCGGCACTAATGAACCAAAATCTGCATTTTAACAGGTGATACTTATGCCCATTTAAAGTTTGAGAAAGAAGCACAGAGAAAAAAGGAGTTCTTCTGGCTCTGTGTTCCCCGTGGTTCTCCCCAGCTGGTGCTGGACCGGTGGCAATGGGACAACCGCCCTGTGCCTAAACCTTCCCTGGGGAAGGGACAGAGGCGCGTGTAGGGTGTTAAAGCAGCCTGGAGCACCCGGCCACTGTGTCTCTTCCAGAAACCACACCGACTCCGGGACACTCGACGATTCCTTCAGAGCTGGATTTGGGACTAAAATAAGAGCACGGACCGCGTATCTCCCTTTCTAGCTGCCTATTTTATTTAAACAAAAAAATGCTAAACATTAATTTTAGTTGCACTTAATTGAATAATTTCTCTGGGGAATAGTTCAGGGGGAGCTTAAAACTGCCTGTTTCCAAAAGCCATTACAAATTGGCCTATACTGTAATGTCCCTGCGCCAACCCAAACAGCACACTTCAGTGCCCCTGGGGCTGCCTTCGCTCCAGATGTGCTCAGAACTCCGAGTAACAGAGCAAAAGCCGTATTTACACGAAGCAGTGTTTTGAATATCCTTTTCCAATTATCTGGAATGAGATACTAGATCCCTAACTGGAAGCACTGGGTTGGGGGGTGGGGCGGGGGAGGCGTCGAGGAATCAGGTCCGTGGTTTCTCTCTAGTGAATGCTTTTATTAGTAAAAACAGAGAAAGTCTGTATGCGAGGCAAAGGAAATCTGCTTTGCCACATTTAATCTAGACATCTAGAGACGAGGACACTGTCCCATGATCCCTAATTAACTAGCTGAGTTGTAAGAGACTGATCTTGTCTTATCCTATGAAATGTGAATTGGGGCTGGGGGAGAAAGAGTGGAAGGACGACAAAAAATCACTTTGGCCAGAGAACACACCCAAGCAGTGGGTGTGCAGGTGTTCCTCCCACCCCCACCCCCCAATCCAAACACCTGCAGTTCTGTTCAGGCTTGCATGACTGGCACAGACTCTGAACTTCCCTTTTGTTTCCGACCAATAATGGTCACACCAGCACTGCCAGGTAAGCCATCTTTGCCTACAACCAATCTGCTAACCCCCATTCCAAATCCAATCTATGAGTAAGGAATCATCTTTTTAGTTTCCAACTTAAGCATGTGTCAACAAAAATTAAGAACTGTATTTTACACTCCTCGCTAAGACTGCAGTTGCCACTCTTGCCGTTGATGCAATAAATGTCACCTTGGAATTCAGGTGTAAGTCAAGGGCGTATTTTTGCACAAACCAGTACGCTGTCCAGCTACAGCGGGGCTCTGGCCCCCATACATCATCAAACGCTGTTATGTGCCATGCAATCACGGTATGCTTCGTTTCTGAAGCTGTCTATTTTTACAGATGTTACAGAGAAGCCGTTCGAAAACTATGCATAAATGCAGCTGTTCTTGGCTGTTAGCAAGATACACTTGCAAACCCTGTTCCCTAAAATGTTCAAAATTGGAGAGGGCTTTCTAAATATAAATTAATTACCAAATTCCATGTGTTGACAAGCAAACACTCGTATGTTTACGCTTCAACTTGACAAGGGAAATTTAGGCATATTACGCAGAAACCTCTAAAGGAAACAAAGGCCATGTATGGCGTTGACTTCATTAGTGTTTTTTCCTCAAATGTTTAAAAACATTTTTATCATGAGATGCAACAGGCAAAGAGAAAAGCAACTGTCTTACATGCACAGGTTAACCAGCAGTTACAAAGCAGAAACTGTATCATCTTCACATGCTCAACCACCTCGGTATTATGATACCATACCAGTCAGCTTTGTAAAAATCTAAACGGATCCACTCAACCAGGAAACCGACAAACTATATGCCAGGCACTGTTAGGTGCAAACTTAAACACTTTAGCTAGGATTACTTGCTAGCCTATTTCTTTCAATAACTACTGCAAAGCCCTTAATTACAAGCTACCTGAGTTTCAAAGAAAATAAATCTATAACTTCATCATAGAGACAAGGAGCATTTCCCCCAATAAATCTCCACTTAAGGTTTCTGCTCTTGGGATGCGTAACCATCTATCACTTCTGAAAGGACCACAAGAAAGGGCTTGGTGGTCAGTAACACCCAGATGTGAACTTTTCTCTCTGACCTGTTCCAGGAGTGAATGATGATGGTCCCATGCCTCGCGGATTAACCCCTGAAGTTGGGCCTCTTCCTCCAGAACAAAGGCCTCCCCACTTGGGAGTTACTTAGAACTTTCCCAAGCACCTTGCAAAGAGCCTTATTTTTCATACTGTGTCTAGATCTGAACAAAGCATTTGTTCCAGTGTAAAGACCCCGAAACCCCTGCTTGTAAGATGAATGTTCTCTTAACCCTAAGAAAGGCTGAATCCGGAGCTTTAACAGAAAACAGTTCTGTCTTATTCATCACAAAGCTCTCAAGTTAAGCCAGTTGGTCCAGTTCTCAGAAGCAGTTCATCTGTGTCCAAATCGCACATCAGAAAATTCCAGAGTTCCGGATAATCAATGCTAAAACAATACACAGACGATCACCGAGTTCTCACTGGGCTCCATTTCTGTCAGGAGAGGAGGAATTTCAGCCAAGACCATAATTTAGGCTAATAACCTACAAATCGGGATGCACAAGACGGTGAACATGTAGAAAGGGGAGCTCCCACCGTGGCGCAGCAGGTTAAGGATCCTGAGTTGTCCCTGCCCTGATGTAGCGGGTTAAGGACACAGCGTTGCACAGCTGTGGGTAGCTTGAAGCTGTGGTTCAGATTCAGTCCCTGGCCCCAGAAATGTAGAAAGGAAAAACTAAGGCTTTTTTTTTTTTTGGTCTTTTCGCCCTTTCTATGGCTGCACTTGCAGCACATGGAGGTTCCCAGGCTAGTGGTCTAATCAGAGCTGTAGCCGCTGGCCTACACCACAGCCACAACAACGCGGGATCCGAGCTGCGTCTGCAACCTACACCACAGCTCACGGCAACACCAGATCCTTAACCCACTGAGCAAGGCCAGGGATCGAACCCGCAACCTCGTGGTTCCTAGTTGGATTCGTTAACCACTGAGCCACGATAGGAACTCCTTCTCAGCCTTTTTTGATTTCTAATTTTCGGAGCCACGTGTTTGGAGAACAGAAGTACAATTTCATAAATGCAACTACTGAAAAATTCTCGAGCCGAGCACTGCTCATAATTTTTACTAATGAGAACCAGGATCTAAAAATGTTCATAGGAGTTCCCTGGTGGCCTAGTGGTTAAAGGATCTGGCACCGTCACTGCTGTGGTGTGGGTTTGAACCCTGGCCCAGGAACTTCTGCATGCCACAAGTGTGGCCAAAAAAAAGCTGGTAAAAGTTACACATCTTTGTCTTATTCAAGAAAACATTAAATAAGTTCTAACAGTGATAGCTGAGCATTCACTGAACTTGAGTTAAAAACCACGCAAATGCAGTCTGAGGAATGTTATGTTAGACAAAGTGGAAGGAGGACTTTAAAGAAACTCTTTGGAGTTCCCGTTGTGGTGCAGTGGAAACGAATCCAACTAGGAACCATGAGATTGCGGGTTTGATCCCTGGCCTCGCTCCGTGGGTTAAGGATCCGGCATTGCCATGAGCTGTGATGCAGGTCGCAGACGTGGCTCCAATCTGATGCGGCTGTGGCTGTGGCAGAGGCCGGCAACTGCAGCTTTGACTGGACCCCTAGCCTGGGAAGCTCCATATGCCGCGAGTGTGACCCTAAAAAGCAAAAAACCAGAAACCTCTTGGCATTATGTCTACAACTTTTTGACCAATCTAAAATCCATGGAAAACAAAACACTTAACAACTGGTTTGTAACTAATCACAGCACCAAAAAAAATGCAAATGATTTTACATAAAGCGGAGCCAAGTCGGCCCTGAAGCGGCCCACTTTGCTGTATCACCTGTCTCTTCTATGCCACGGTCGCCGGCACTGACGCACCCTTCACCAGGGCACTTAGGTGTTATCCTGGAGCTCCACATGCCTGTAGCATCTGCAGAGCTTTTGTCAAAACATAGGTTTGTTTGTAGGTGCTCTCTGCACGCAGGCATGAATTGTGTGGCGTTCTGAGAGAAGACGCTGAAAGGGGTGCAGAACGGCTGGACCACAGGCTAAGGGGCAGGGGAAGCAGCGAGCACACTCGAAGGAAAAGCTCACGAAGGTGTTTCAGGACGCAATCAGATGCTTGCTTTAGGACGAAGAGATGACAGGGGGCTCCTGCTGTGGCGCAGTGGGTTCAGAATCTGACTGCAGTGGCTCAGGTCACTATGGAGGCGCGGGTTCAATTCCCAGCCCGGTGCCGTGGGTTTAAGGATTCGGCATCGACGCAGATTCAATCCCTGGAACTTCCGTATGCCGTGGATGCAGTGTTAAAATTTTCAAAAAATGACAAGACCACGTGTGCCTGAATGGTAAATAGGGCTTGAGAACCAGTGATGTTTCCGACAGGGGACTGAGGTCTGGAAATACAAGAGGGACGGGGGCGGACACAAGCCTGCCCCCAGGAAGCTCACAGTCTGTCCTTGGGGGCAGCAGACCCGGAAGGCGGCTGAGCAGGGATCCCAGGAAGTAACAGGAGCGGATCAGGCCTGGTGGCCTGAGATGGTGGAGGGGCAGTGGGGAACAGAGGGGGCTCCACTTGTCACCATGAGAAGAGAGCCCCTGCTCACAGGCAGACTGGCTAGGGCTAAGACGATCTTTCCCCCGGAGCCATGGGATGGCAGGGCAAAGCCTGACGCTGTGTCCGCACGTCACTGCTGAGCACCGTGCGAGGGGCGGCTGGGGGCCGATGGGGTGCGGGGCTGTGACCGCGGGAGCACAGCTGTGGCCGGACTGGCCTGAGACCTGCTCCCGCAGACCTGGAGGCCGCTTGAGTCTGGGCACCCAAGGAAGGGGTGCCGGAACCCCGGGCTGTAATTCCACAGGTGGCGCTGAGGGCTTGGAAAGGTAGCCTTTGTCTCTCCATTGCCCTTGACCGTTCTTCTCCATCTCGGCCAGGGCAGCCCTCAGGCCCAACAAGCCTCAAACCTAGAGGAACCGCCGCCAACTTGCCCACGTCTCAAACTCTCCCAACACATCTGCTCCTGGCATGTCTGCCGGATGAGGAGGCGGGTACAAAGCAGCCCCAGGACCAGCGCACCGGAGTGAAGGGCGGCTGCGGGCAGCTGTGGGAAGGGGCTGCCCACGTGCACAGGGGGCCACGCCTGCCCTCTTCACCTAGAGGGTCAGAGGCTGTGTGCCTGCATTTCCTTCCTTTCCTTCCTCCCACCCATTCATCCATCTTTGCTTTCTTCCATCCACCCATCCGTGAAAATAAACGCCAGCATCCGAGAAGTGGGGAAAATCCAGCACAGAATCTTAGAGATAAGTGAAAGATCATCTTAGCCCTAGCCAGTCTGCCTGTGAGCAGAGGCTCTCTTCTCATGGTGACAAGTAGAGCCCCCTCTGTTCCCCACTGCCCCTCCATCATCTCAGGACACCAGGCCTGATCTGCTCCTGTTATTTCCTGAGTTTCCAGAAGACGGTTACAAGAGCATCAGTCAGTTGGAGAGGACAGGCTTGAATTCTCCTTTTCAAACTCCCTATGGTACAGCATGTTTTTTTGTTTGTTGTTGTTTTTTTTTTTTTTTTTTTTGCTGTGCCTACAGCATGCACAAGGTCCCGGGCCGGGGATCAAACCTGCGCTGCAGCAGCAACCTAAGAAACAACAGTGACAAGGTGGGATCCTTCACCCACGAGGCCAACAGGAAACTCCGGATCTTTCAATTTTTTCAATATCTGGTGTGTCACAGACCAATGCTTTTACAAAATACAATAAAAACGAATTACGAGGAAAATGGCAGTTTTAAGAACCCACAAGACGCAAGCCCCCTACTGGAGTAGTTTGCAGGTCATGGCAACGGCAAAATGCTGTTTAAGAGTCTTCCGGCATCTACTGTACCTGCCTCATCGTGCACTGGGAACAGTCAAGGACAGACTCCGGTCCCATAACGGCAGTTTGGGCGAGGCAATCTGCTTGAGGTCACATTTATATAGAAAATACACTATCTGAGCTACAGCTGACATGGTGGCATCTTGGGGCCAGACAGCTCTAACCCTGGTCACCCGTGAGAACCAGGGAGACACAGATCTGTCTCCGTCTCTTTTAGACCCTCATCTGTCTCAGAACGCAGCTCTGGACACCTGTGCTGTCACCTGAATTCCGCACCCGCCCCCTCCCACAGGCTGAGAAAGGACACACTCCCCCGTGCAGACTTGGGACAACGTTGGTGACTAGAGCGCCTTTCTTCTTCGCCTTTCCCCGGGCCCTCTCTGGCGACACCGATCTCAGCCTGGGCTCCTCTCCTGGGGTCTTTGCCTTGGGATAAACAAACCCTTAAGACCCTTCACTTGTATCCTCTCCTGCCCCGGTTGGCACCTTCCTTTCACCAAGAGGTTCCTGGCACCTGGGACACGTGCGGCTCCAGCTAAGGGCCCGAACCCAGCTTCTGTCCCAACACGCTCCAGGGAAATTGGCCGCTCGTCAACCACCGTGAGATACGGCTGTGACAAAAGCAGTGGCTTCTCTTCCTCACCTTACGAGCCTCTCCATGGCTCTTCAGTCACGCCGCCCGCCTCTCCCCTACGAAGCTCATGGAAACCTGCCATCCGTTTCTCTGCCTTAGACACTAACGTCTACGCTGGCACCGTATCTTCCTTGGGGGTCTCCCCAGGACTTCTTCCTGGGCCCCTCTTGTCTGAAACGATAACTTGACAATGACCCCCAAGTGGACAACTCTAGGCAGTCACCTCCCTTGAGCTCTGGCTCGCCCTCCGCCAACAACTCTGGAGCCACGTCCATGTGAGAGGCGGTCACCGCCTGACACATTCCTCCTGGGGTTGGCTGCACTGCAGAAGCACCTGGGGCTCTTTGAAGGCAAAAGGTCCCTCCCGGGCCTCACATTCAGAGACTGATTTAATTGGACGGGAGGCGGGGGTAAGGCTTTTCTTGAACACTAAGCATCAGAAACCGCAGTCCGAGAACAACGCTTCTCAAACTTGGCTGCAAGCACTGCAATCATCTGGGGGAGCTCTAAAAATAAAGACGCCTGGTTCCTACTCCCATAAATTCTGATTGAATTAGTTGCAGTATAATAAAACATACATGTGGCTTTTGTCCCCGGTTTCTGGCACCAAGTTCCTAAAACCCTTGAGATTTCCTTAGTGATAGGAGTGTCTTTCGTTATTCATAACAAGACGCTATCGACCACACCTGAGTTTCTGCAGAGGAGGTGGCTCTTGGTAGTCCCTGGAGGCCTTCAGGGTTGGGGCTGGTTGCCAGAAGGAACCACGTGATTAGCAGATTACATTTTCAGTCCTACCCTGGGAAGAGGGAGATGGAGCTGGAGATCAAACTGCATTACCAATGGCCGGTGATTGCATCGATTATGCTTGTGTAATGGAACCTCCATAAAAGCCCCCGAACAATGGAGTTCAGAGAGCTTCCAGATGGGTGAATGCACCCACCTGCTGGGACAGTGACGCCTGCCGACTCCATGGGGACAGAGGCTGATGCTCTCGGGAACCTATGAACCTCTCTCATCTGGCTATCACCTGCCATAATAGTAACTACGGCACTCTCCCGAGTTCTCGGAGCCTCCTAGCAAATCATCAAGCCTGAGGGGGAGGGGGTCACGGGAATCTCCGGATTTGCAATCAAGCTGGATAGAAGTGGGCATGTGGGGACCTGCTACTTGCAGCCGGTGTCTCAAGAGAGGACAGTCTTGTGGGATCCATCTCCTAAACCTGCCGGGTCCTATGCTAACTAGGGTTGGACTTGAACTGAAGTAGGGGATACCCAGTTGGTGTCAGGTCACAGGATCCAAGAACAGAGGCTGGAAAAGACACCACGTGTTTAGTGTCAGGAGAGAAAAACAAAAAAAACCTCTGGTTGGTGTCAGGTGCAGTCTGGACACTGAGCTTTCAAATCCCCCAGGCGATTCTATTAGGCAGCAGAAGCTGAGAACCGCTACCTGGATCAAGTGCTGCCTCTGAAGATGGGCTAGAGTTCCCTCTTAGCCTCAAGGCTGTCTTAACTTCCCAACCACAGTGAACATCTTTTTTTTTTAAAGGTCACATCCATGGTACATGGAAATTCCCAGGCCAGGGACTGAATTCAAGCCACAGCCATGATCTATACCACAGCTGCGGCAACGCCAGATCCTTCAACCCACTGCTCTGGGCCGGGGACTGAACCCATGCCTTTACAGCAACCCAAGCTGCTGCAGTCAGATTTTTAACCCACTGTACACTTGCAACTCTGGGAACTTTTTCTTTTTTTTTTTTGCTTTTTAGGGCTGCACCTGTGGCATATGCAAGTTTCTCAGGCTAGGGGTTGAATCAGAACTACAGCTGCTGGCCTACACCACAGCTCATGGCAATGCAGGGTCCTTAACCCCCTGAGCAAGGCCAGGGATGGAACCTGCATCCTCACCGATATTAGTCGGATTCACTTCTGCTGCACCAAAAGAGGAACTCCCTGTGAACTTGTTTTTTAGGTTAATGTACCAACACAACTTTGTGCTTAATCTTACAGCCTGGTGCTATGCGCTGATTATTTCACAGGTACCAGTCTCCCCTCGCCCCCCCACCCCCCGGACTGTAACACAAGCTTTCTGAAGATCCTGACCTTACTTTGTAATTCTCTCCCAACACCCACACTGCCAACTGCCCTGTAAGACGTCCAGCAGGTACTCAGCACAAACTGCCGACTGCAAATACCTTCTGGGTGGCAGATGGATCTAACCCCGGCGTCCCCCGCTATGTGAAAGTTTCCTGATGGAAACAGCTGAACAGAATGCCGCTTTTTCTCTCCTGTGACAGCTATTGTGGCGCTTTGCACTTCTTACACTCAATCAAGATTTATTAGCTATGAGGGAGTTCCCAGCATGGCTCAGCGGTAATGAGCCTGACTGGGAACCATGAGGATGCAGGTTTGAGCCCTGGCCTCGCTCAGTGGGTTAAGGATCCAGCATTGCCATGAGCTGTGGTGTAGGTCGCAGACCTGGCTCAGAGCCTGACTGGGAACCATGAGGATGCAGGTTTGAGCCCTGGCCTCGCTCAGTGGGTTAAGGATCCAGCATTGCCATGAGCTGTGGTGTAGGTCGCAGACCTGGCTCAGATCTGCCGTGAGCTGTGGCGCAGGTCGGCAGTTACAGCTCCGATCCTACCCATGCTTCCATATGCCGAGGGTGCAGCGCTAAAAAACGGAGGAAAAAAAAAAAGATTAACTATGGCTGCAGAACCTAGAACAGCAATCTTAAGAGAAATACTTTTTTCCCTCCAGAGAGGAACGTTACGTTTTAAAGTGTTCATTTTGAAACAGTCTTTGCATCATTATCGATAAAGCTGACCCTTCCTCCACTAACTGGCATCAACTTTTCCGGACAGTTTTAAGAAGTGAGTCAATACTACAAACAGAACGGAAGCACTGAAAAAACAGTACAGGACAAATCCCCAGGAGGACATGGTTCTGGAGTTATACCAGTAAAGACAAATCCAATAGGATTTATTTGAGAAATTAAACATCGGATTATTTTCTCAGGGCTTGTAGTTGACCACGCTCTGCTTAACTCTCTGCAAAACCCGAAAACGTCTTCACGGAGAATTGTCCTAAGTATTGACGGTGTCTAACTTGCTTTACAAAAGCCTGTTAAGAGTCACCTTTTTAACAAAGGGGGGTACACCGTGGACCCCACAAAACACGTGGCCATCAGCTGGCACTGTTCCCAGGAGTAAGGTGGAAGAACACTGAATTCCAGCAGCAACGGGCTTAGCAAACAAGGGCAGATTTTCAGCATCATCCCCCTACCTAGCACCAAAGCACTTCCATCACCCCAAAAGGAAACCCCATCCCCACCGAGCAGTTGCTTTCCATCGCCTCCTCTCTCCAGCCCCTCGCAACGATCTGAGATCTGTCTCTACGCATCTGCCTTTTCTAGGTATTTCATATCAAGAGAATCATGCAATGTGTGTCTTCTCTCACTTGGCATGATGGTTTGGGGCCCGTTCATGTGACAGCACGTATCGGCACTTCATGCCTTTTTTATGACTGAGTAATACTCCACTGCATACACCACAATCTGTTGATCCAATGAGAGCTGCTTTTGCGCTACAAATGCAGATATGAGTAGTTGCAAAAGAGACGGCCTAGTCTGCTGCAAAGCTGCAAATATTTTTTTTCTCCTTTTTCGGGCTATACCCTTGGCATGTGGAAGATCCAGGCTAGATTTCAAACCGGAGCTGCAGCTGCCAGCCTACGCCACAGCCACAGCAACACGGGATCCAAGCCGCATCTGTGACTTACACCACAGCTTACGGCTACACTGGATCCTTAACCCACTGAGCAAGGCCAGGGATCGAACCTGCTTCCTGTGGATATCAGTTGGGTTTGTCACCACTGAGTCACAATGAGAACTCCACAAAGCTGAAACTATTTACTGTCTGGCTCTTGACTGAGGAAAAACTTGCCAACCCCTGGATTATACCTGCCCTGACCTGCAAAAGCAATGATTTTGAGAATCAGCTTGTTAATGGTCACAGCAGCACTGTTTGCAGAAGAATACCGCAAACAAAATGTCTACCATCAGAGGACAGGTGTAATTACGGTAAATCCATCCTATATAAATAACACTACGCATCTTCTCAAAAGAATCAGGTAAATGCCGACATGCTGATAGGAAAAGATCTCTAGGTTTAAGTTAAAAAGCAAAGAATTATAACATGTCTAGTATATACTCCCCTTTTCTTCAAAAATAACTCATAAGTACACATTTACATATTTGCATAATACTTCCCTGAGATGGAGTTCCCATTGTTACTCAGTTGGTTAACCTCTGACTAGTATCCATGAGGATCCAAGTTTCATCCCTGGCCTCGCTCTGTGGGTTAATGATCTGGAGTTGCCACCAGCTGTGGTGTAGGTCACAGGTGTGGCTTAGACCCGGTGCGGCTGTGGCTGTGGTGTAGGCCGGCAGCTACAGGTCCGATTCCACCCCTAGCCTGGGAACTTCCATATGCCATGGGTATGGCCCTAAATAGAAAAAAAAAGAAAAAAAAGAAAAAAAAAGCCTTCCTCGAGAATCACAAGACACTTTTACTTACCATATTGTATCTTCCTGGACTGTGTGAAACCTCTAACCTTTTATATGCATTTATTATCATAGTTAAAAGATTTAACTAAGTGAGGAAATTATGGTCCATTTATTTTATTATTATTAATTTTGGCCACGCCCACAGCAGGTGGAAGTTCCCGGGCCAGGGATCAAACCCGAGTCACAGCAGTGACAACGCTGGGTCCTTAACCACTAGGCCACCAAGGAACTCCAAATAAACGCTTTTCAAAAGAAAAATTTTTTAAAGTCAAAACAAAATGCTATATGTTAAAACTCTGTATGAGGTTTTCTTTTCTTTTTATTTTTTTAAACGCAATTTCACTTTTTTCTTTTCCCCTGCAGGTAGGTCAGTGACCCTCCAAAGAAAGAAAGAAAAATCCCCAACCACAGGTCAGGCTTTCTCTGCCAGAAAGCTAAACGCTGCACCAGACGATCTTTTCAGATGCTGTCCCTGTCAGTCACGGACGAGATTCCAACCCCGTTTTCCGCCGATTATTATTGAAAAGCACGCCGTTAGGTGTCAGACACAGGATGCTGCAAATCTCCCAGCGCCCCAGAGCTCGGCGTGGCGGTGCCCTGGGCTGCAGCACACAGGCTGGCCCCGACAGGTGGGTTGGCAGGGTTTACCCGTGGATGCTGATGGGCCCCAAACATTTTCCAGATGTGCTGACCTCGTAAGACCACCACCCGCCAAGGCTGTGAAAGCCCTGCCCCGAGTCTGAAACTTTCCCAGCCCTCGGCTGCGGCAAGCCCTCTGGGCTCCCGGGCTGGGCAACCCTGCAGTTTTGAAGCCGGCCGGGCGCCAGTCCTGAGCCCAGACAAGAAGGCAAGCAGCAGAGCGGCTCGGCAGCAGGCCATTTCTGCACCTGCCAGGCCCCTGCTGTCTGGGCCCCGGTGCTGAGAGCCCACGCGATCCTTACACCCTGCGAGCTAAGCCCCTGCTTTGTTCTGGGTCCCGGCAAGATGGGGGCTCCGCCTGGTTTTCCAGCCAGTCTGCCACCTTTGGCCACATCCCCATGACTTGCTGTTGAAGCTCCCCGTCAACTACCAACCCATCACAGATGCCCAGAGAGGCCAACGATCCCTCTGCCTCCCAGGACCCGGTGTGCCTGGGCCTCCCCTCAAGCCCGCCTCAAGCAGACGCAGCTGGCCCACAGCTAGGACCTCCTTTCTCCCCTGACCCTTTGTTCTCCTACCACGAGACTCTGCTTTCGGGACCCTCAGTCCTCCTCGCCCTGGATCAAGTCTGGCCTGTCAAGGATCAAGCCCTAATTACAGGGTCCGCTTGCTCAAAGCAGCATCCTGGGCAGGTCACGAGGGCATGAGGACGTGTGCGGTGTGGTTCCCTCAAAGCGACCAGCAAGACGAACGGATGAACCAACCCCAAACCACAAGGACTATCTTTCTGGATGTCGCTTGTGTCTGAGACGCTCTGTATTTCTCCCAGACATGACAGTCCTCTTTCCTGAGGGACGTGGACATTCAGTAGAAGGGGAGGGGGGAGAATTCAGAAATAATTATAAATAACCCAACACAAAGGCTACTCCAGGTCGCAAGAGAGGGACCAAGTGGCCCGGAGCTCTGGCTGGGAAAGCACAGGCAGAGATTCATGAATGAGGCCCCATCTGCGGCTGATACTGATCAATGCCCAGGATTTCTACGGGGTGGGACGCAGGCCACAGTTCCTGATGGAGAAACTATGAAAAATAGACTAGGGGGAAAGTCTCTTTTTCAAATCCTGGGTATAAGGAATGAGCAAATCTGGTCACTTGTCATTACGTTCTTTCTAATCAGCGAGCTTTTTGTCTGAAACGCTCTATCATTCCAAGCTGGGCAGAGAAAAAATTACCTAAGGAGTCATCACTCAAGCCTCTATGAAACCTCAAAAACTTTTATCACATCCTCCCCCGTCTGGGTTTATTCTTTCCAACAGCCTAATTAACCATATTCCACCTCTTCACTGTGTTTTTAAATGATGTACACTATTAATATCTGTGTGATAAATGACACGAATCCTCTGTCACTGAAACAAAGACGTGCGCCCCAACTGGGGGTGGTAGGTGGGACTCTGCATTTAACAACCGCACTTAATAACTCTAATAAACCACCAGCTATGGAGCACTGCATGGATTTCCCACCCAAAGGTTTCTTCACATTGAAAAGTAAACCATCTTTTTAAATGCCATTCCTGCCCATTATGATCAAAATGTTAACGTATTACTTGCAAAAGAATCGCAGGGCAGGATTTCAATTTTGCCACACACACACACACATACACAGCAGGAATCTGGCTTCAAGGTCACAGGCTTTACCCTGAAATACTTGTTGCCGCTCTTATCAAGTAAGACCGGTCAACCACTTAAATCCACCCTAGGCAGAAACCGGACCAGCTGTCACTTAAGTGGATTAAGTGCCAAAGTGTCCCAAATCCTGAACTTCGACATTCTGAAGGATTTCTCCTATGTCAATAAAGAACTGGGCTGGAAAAGTCTACTCTCTGAAGATTTTCAGAGGTATTGACCTGAGAAGACAAAAGTAATTCAATATGAGTTTTGTCTCAGTGTATTTATATATATATGTGTGTGTACATACATATTTAGGGCCGCACCTGTGGCATGTGGAGGTTACCAGGCTAGGGGTCGAATTGGAGCTGCAGCTGCCAGCCTACACCACAGCAATGCCAGATCCAAGCCTCGTCTATTACACCACAGCTCATGGCATCACCGGATCCTTAACCCACTGCGCGAAGCCAGGGAACAAACCTGCATCCTCGTGGATACTAGTCAGATTCTTAACCTGCTGCGCCACAACAGAAGCTTCATTGGTGTAGTTATTCTTTAGGAGATGGGAAGGTAGTCTGAAATTCCCATTTTATCACTAACTACCTTCTAAGTTCTATGATTTTCACAACCCCTTCAGCTCCTCGAAGTCCACGTTTCCCATTTTCTCCTTACTCAGTGGTTGCTGTCTAAAGGCTTATGGGCCTTTGCCAATCTGCAAAGAGAATGAATTCCAAAAGCGCATTAGCGAGTTGGTTGCTCAGAAGTCAAGAAGGCTGGAATACACCTTCCCCTAGAAATAGTTCTGTGAATGGGGGAGACCGGCGCCCAGGCTGCCCACAGACTACACCCACCTCATCTTAAGTCATGGTACTAACCCCGTGCCCTTAATCACCGTGCACAACCGTCTCAGCCCGAGTCTACTGGGAAATGCCAGGCACACGCCCTCCCGGTGCGGCAGTCACCTGGAATCCTGAGCCCCGTCTACCAAAGGAGCAGACAAAGTTCACGTGGCTATTTCTGTGATAACGGGTAGATGCTTTCCTGAAAAACCTTACATCCCGTAAAATCACACTCTAAAAATAACACACTTGATGGTGGCTAACACCGTTATGAGCAGACCGCTTGAAACCCATGTCACTTTGCTTTTTTTTTTTTTTAAGCGCCACACACACAGCATATGGAGGTTCCCAGGGTAGGGGTCAAATTGAAACTGTAGCCACCAGCCTACGCCACAGCTACAGCAATGCCAGATCCAAGCCACATCTGCGACCTACACTGAAGCTTGCGGCAACACCAGATCCTTAAGCCACTGAGCGAGGCCAGGGATCGAACCTGTGTCCTCATGGATGCTCGTCAGATTCGTTCCTGCTGAGCCACGATGGGAACGCCCCATGTCACTTTGTAGCCAGAGCAGTAACCAAAGGAAGAATGACCACCAGGGTAGATGACTCGGGCAGCCCAGGCAAGCAGCTCAGCCATGGCCGTGGCCACCTCGGGACACACACAGCAGGACAATGGAGTGGCAAGGCTGCCTTGAGCACACAGTGAAGTTGGAGCCAGGGGGGCCGCTGGTAAGGTGGATGTGGTGGGTGGATACCCCTGCCAGGAGCCCAGAGGCCTGCAAGGCGGGTACCTTCCCTGTGGAGAGGGCCCTGAGCACAGGTGCTCGTTTTTCATCTTGCTAAAATAGAGAGGCACCTGCAGCCTGGGAGGGCTCTTTCCCTTCCCCTCAAAGGCTGAGGTTCCTCTGCTATTCCTGCTCCTCTTGCCGAAGAAAAACTGCCTCTGAACCAATCCAGGTTCTCCTGACATAGTTCAACTTTTTTTTTTTTTTTTTTTTTGCCTTTTAGAGTCACATCCATGGCACATGGAGGTTCCCAGGCTAGGGGTTGAATCGGAGCTACAGCTGCCAGCCTAGTAAATAATCATAGCAATGTAGGGGACCCGAGCCAAGTCTGCAAGCTGCTCCACAGCTCACAGCAAAGCCAGATCCTTAACCCACTGAGCAAGGCCAGGGATCGAACCTGCAACCTCATGGTTCCTAGTCGGATTTGCTTCTGATGCACCACAATGGGAACTCCCCATTCTTTGACTTGTCAACTGAGTAAACCTGAGCAGGTCAACTTAGGACTGGGGACTCGCTGACTCCCCAGGGCATGCTTTCTGCTGAAGAAGGACCTTGGCCAGGTCTGCCATTTCCAGAACCTCTGGAGGAGAAGCAGAGGCAGCTATTCTTTG